>APFE030776028.1:672-37663 GCA_000404065.3 Pinus taeda
ATTAGTCCATCTTATTCTATAAATTTCCATATTATAAAATTTTTGAACTTTCTAAATTTAATAAATTTATAATCAAAATAAATTTATTATTATTATTATATAAAATATTTTGTATAAATATATATATATTCATATTTATATTTATTTTTAGGTTCAAACTTCTATAATCTATAATGTTATTAAATACTTTTCTAAATTAATCACATGATCAATTTCTTAATAATTATAGTTTAAGACTTAAATTCTTTTCTAATTAATCACATAAAGTATAAAAAAATGGAATTTATAAAATGATGTTAAATCACCTTTTTACATCTAATCTTTAATGGAGAAGAGTAGCATTATTTACAAGTTGTTCTTGGAAGTAGCAGCAGAGTGTTGTTCCAGGAATTCCAAAAAGATGTTTGTTGTATTCACAAGGTCTTTCCCAATGCACCAAATGGCCACCCTTATCAACGAGTACAACTTGCGTCTCGTCACCCAATTGCCTATTCATACAAATATTAAAATAACATTTATAAAAATAAATATTAAAATATAACTTATAAATACATATCATTTAAATATTAAAAATAAAATTCATTTAAAAACAAAATTGAAAAACCTACCTTCTCATCCGATATGCCACTTCAACATCGAAAACCTCGTCGTTATTTCCCATAATAAAATAATTTTCCAACCAATCAAAACATATCCAATGTTAAATTCCAAAAGTTATTTACATTAATACAATAAAGTTGATAAATAATCAATATTGATGAAAAACGGTCATGACCTTGCGTTCTAAGGGAAAAGAGATGAGAGATTGCGTTGGAAGGAGAAAGATGGCATAATAATAAAATGATAAAAACATTTTTTTCACAATTTTATTATAAGTTTGTTATAAATATTTTTAATTTAATAATGATTATGCGATTATTATTAGTTATTAAATATTGTTTTTATTTTATGTGTTATTTTTGGTTCAAGAGTTGTAATGATTGTTATTAGTTTTGAATTTATTGTAGGGTAGGGGATTAAGTTTATATGTATTTATGTTTTGAATTTTTTTTTAATTAATTGTATTATTAATTTTTTGTTTATGTTTAAAACTAATTAATGTGGTTTATTTTCACGATAAAGATGAATTATATTAGTTGATTTGAAATTTGGACCAAAAACTGATAATGTAATTAATTTAGAAAAACAATCTCAAAATAAGATAAATAGGCTTGAAATCAAAGATATGCATATTTTTATTGAGATGAGAGATAGTGCATGTTTTTATTGATTATTAAACTTTTTATTATCATAATTGGACTGGAATTTGTTAAAAAAAAAATTACTGGGTATTAGAGAGTAAGTTGTTTTAATGACAAACTCACTATGTGTAATTAGGACTAGTATTAAAAAATGCTGGTATAATTAGGATTAGTATCCAAGATGTTTAGAAAGTTGATGTGTGTGGTTAGTAATGAAGATGTTTGGAATATTGTTTATAATTTAATTATATTTTTAATTTGCTAATTTGTTTGTGATCTTTTAAAATAGTCATTCATCAAAGTTAATAAGAAAGTGAGTTTGAAGGTCATTGCATTCATATCACAAGAAGCACCCCCACAAGGGGACGGTGAACAATTACCACATATATTGTCTAAAGATGAAATGCTCCAATCTCTCATTGGACAAAAAAATACTCTATAACCAAATATAGAAGAGATGTCGTAATAGTTGTGAATGATTGCAAAGTTTTAAATATCTACTTCAATATAAGAGAGATGTTGTAGTGTTCATAAAATGAAATATTAAATCAAAATAATAATAATAAAACATGACAAAGTAAAAAATAATAAAAATAATAAATTGTTACAATTCGAATTATTATATTGTAATTTTGTTTTTATTAATAAAATTACAAACAAAATTTTAAGAAAAAAAAATCATAAAATGGGGTGAATCACAATAAAAATTAATAAAAAATGTATATAACAAATTAAATTAAATAAATAAAATATGTAAAAGAAAAATGTAGCAACAATACATTTTTATACATATTTTGTCATAGATTTATTAAATAAAAAAGATCTTTATTTTTGAATGTTGGAATTTATATAAAATTTTAAAATTTATTAATATTAAATAAAATCTATCCTATTTTTTTGGATTCACTGGTATTCCAATTGAATCTTTGAATGTAATCTTTTTTAATTTTTATTTTAAAAAAGTTTACATTTTTAGAGCTTAAGTGGCTTTGAACATTGTTGATCCAAAATTAAAATAAATTATCTGATTATAATTATTCTTGTATTATTTTTTTAAATATAATGATTTATTAAAAAGATTGTTGTTATTAATATTATTTATTATTATTGAATATATGATTGATTAAATGTTTATATTTTTTATTGGAAAGTTTGTAATGTTATCTATATTAAAAAAACTTAAATCACGTTATTTTTAAGGTATCATTAATAAGATTATTTTGCTATAATTATAATGATAGATACTATTCTAAATATTTTTATTTTTAATCTAAATATAATTATTATTTATTAGATTTATGTGATTGTGTTTAGTATTTAAATTTTATTATAATATTTATTAGATTTAAGTAATTGTAATTAGTATCTAAATTTTATTATAATGATGTCATTATTGTAATATACTTTAATTGGATTAAGATAAATGATAATACAATATATTTTAATTGGATTAAGATAAATGATAATACAATATATTTTAATTGGATTAAGATAAATGATTATTATCATTTAGTAAAAATTTTACTTGAGATGTTGGATGAAAATGGGTCTGGTTAGGGTTTGGCAGCGCGGGTATCGGAAGGAACCCCGCACAGGACGCGGTTAGGACAGAGCTACGTCCCAGTGAACAGGTACAGTCCTCCGCGGTTTTTTCTCCCTGTCATTTTCTGGACAGCTGGAGGTTGGAAAACTGGGTCACAGATCCCTGTTAGCCTTTTACCTTTTTACTATCTTTTTTCCGACGGCAGAACTCTCAGCTAAATTTCCTTTGCTTTCGGAGTGCGGGTTCATCGTCGTGGATTAGGGTTCCGTCTCTTGGGTCAACCCCGTTGTCATCGCCGTCGACTGTTATTTGTTTATCTCCCTAATCATGGTTAATCCCGAAGAATTAGTAGATTTAGACCCCTCTCTGGAAGACATATTATCTATGTGGGGAAAAGACCCTTCTGAAAAAAACGTTGAAGAGTTTTTTGGGGTGAAAAAATTTACTGATCCTGCTTTCCTTTCCCTGGTGGATTTTCTTCCAATATTGCAACAAGACGGGACGGCTGCGGTTGGGGAGGCTCCGGCTTCAAACCAGGAAGTCTTCGGAAGGAATTCGACCGGAAATGCGGCGGCATTTTTGCTAAAGAATGCTATTTCTTCGGCGAATAAGGGTAAATCTGTCGTCAGTTGTTTTCCCCCTTCTATCGGCTTGGGTAGTCCCGAATCTCTGGGCCGCGCGTCCAATATCCACAGTTTAAACGCTTCGGAGTTACGTCCCCCTCTTCCAAGGTTTTCCATTTCATCAGTCTTGCGAAATCCTGAAAACCCTACTTCTGGGCAATGTCAGGTGACCCTAGATCCAAAGGTGAGTGCTCTGGGTGCGCTCGTCGACCCTCTCAATGGCATTAGTACTTCAGGGAACCCTGGTGGGGAACCCTCTCATCGTCATCAAGCGCGGGCAGCTGAATCTCATGGAGTGGTGCCGCCTCTTTGCAAATTAGAACGGCCGGATATACCTGAGGAACGTCGTGGAGCTGCAGAAGCCCTTAGGAGGAAGGGAGAGAAAAGGAAGTCTCAATTTCGAATAGGGTCATAGGAGTTGGGGGAGAACCTTGTTTTAGGTATGGAAGTTTCGATTGACGAAACTCTTGCAGTTGCAGAAAGCACAATTGTGGGCCGGGCAAGAGGAAGGAAGTTCTCCCCTAAGGATCCTCAGAAATGGGGAGAAGAACATTTCATAAAGGAAAACCCTCTGTGTTTCGAGGCACAATGCCTTGTAAAAGGCTAGTTTATGTTCAGATTTGCAGACAAGGAAGCGGCAGACTGGGTCTTGGAGAAAAATTGGTTCATGGGGACCATTCCTGTCCTGATGAAGCATTGGTCCCCTCTTTTTGATGCTGTAAAGCAGAGTACGGAAGTATTCCCTGTTTGGGTTCGGGCATCGGGCCTTCCTTTCTTCCTATGGACAGAGGCAGTTTTCAAATCCATTGGAAATAGACTGGGAACCTATTTGGAGGCAGATATGTCTTTCAGGGATATAAAGATTAGGGCAACGGCGCACATTTTGGCAAACATTGATCTGAGTAAGGGCCTGGCGAAATCTATAACACTTCAGTATAGAGACTATATTTATGAACAAGTTCTGGACTACGAACACTTGCCATTCCGCTGCCATATTTGCCATGAACATGGCCACCTAGCCAAGGAATGCCCCCTGCTCAAAAGGCAGAGGCGTTTCAGGAAGACAAACGGTCAGTGGGCATTCAGAAGATCACGACCCCAGGAAAATCAGCAAACGAGTGGTGCGCCACCCCCGCCTGAGGACGGTTTGGTATCCGGGACTCCACGAGATGGGGTTCAAACAGTGGAGGAACAGCACACCGAGGGGGCTGATGTCGAAGATCCTCTTCCTGATGCTGAAGGGAAGGCCGATGAAGGGAACACATCGCCTGCTACATCACCACCTCGCGCGGAGGACACGGGTATGTGTTCAAATCTTCCTAACTTTTCTTCTCAAAATCATGATATCTTTGATGTTTCCATGCCCGTTTCTCAACAAGTTCCTGAGTTCCTCCCTGAAAAACATCCTGTGGAAGTTTCACCGACTGTTCTTGACCCTGATACTGAATCCCTGTCTGCGGATCCGGATCCCCTTAACTTAAAATGTGATAAATTATGGCCACCCCTTTCTCCCCCATCTCAAAGTATCCTTTGTCCCTATAATCTCAGATCTATGGGGAAAAAATCAGAGCAGGATGGAGCACTGGGTGGTCTTGGACAGTCTCCATCGATTGGTTTGACCAAAGGAAAACGGGGTAGAAAATCAGAGCTTTCAAAAGCTAAGTTAAAAGCAAAAATTGATGTGGCGGATGGGAAACAATTCTCTATTCGTGGGGTTCTTAGAGCAGTGCAGACCCCTGACCATGTTAAATAATGATCTTATCATCTTGGAATTGTCGGGGCTTAGCCAGTAAGCCCAAAAAACTGGCTTTAAAGGATTGGTTACATTCATCAAAATCAGACATCCTTTTTCTTCAAGAAACCTTGGGACAAGGTCTAGAGGTTGAATCGGCCCTGAAATCTTTGCTGCCTGGATGGTCCTTTCTTGCTATTGATTCCTCGGGCCATTCGGGAGGCCTTGCCATAGGCTATAGAGAAGGAAAAATTAAGTGCTTGAACATGTGGGGATCGAAGAATGTAATGGGCATGGAAGTAGTCTGTCCAGATTTTCCTATTTCCTTCCAGATTGTCAATATATATGGACCTTGTCAAGGGAGGGAATCTTTTTGGACAGATTTGTTGAAAAAATCTATGATGAACGTCTCTATGATGGTGGTGGGAGGGGACCTAAATTTCTCATTGGGAAGAGCAGAGGCTTGGGGTCCCTCAGCCAGGGAGGATCCCCTTTCAGATTTCTTTATACAGATTCTCTCAGACAAAAAACTCATTGATCCATCCCCGATAAATTTGAAGCCTACTTGGAGAAACAGACGAGCCGGGGAGGATAGGATTGCAAAAAGGTTGGATCGGTTTCTGATCACTGAAGGTCTTCTTGCAAGGGTACCACTTTATCGACAATGGATTGATGAAATCGGGAACTCCGACCATTTCCCGATTTTTTTGGACCTCTCCTTTCCCCCACCAAAGCCTCTTGCGCCCTTCAAATTTAATTCCTCTTGGCTTCTTGAACCATCCTTCAAGGATCTTTTCACATCCACTTGGATCCACCCTGACAGAAATTCAAATGATAGCAAGAGTTTTTTATTTATGGAAAACTTGAAGAGATTAAAGAAATCAACCATCTCCTGGGCAAAAGAAAGACAGAAAAAGCAAAATGAAGATCTATTTAAAATCAGGGAGGAATTAAAGTTCCTGGAAAGTATTGATGCAGATGGATACTCCTCCCATGCTTCAAAAGATAGAATCCTATCATTGGAGAAAGACCTCAATCAGATTCTTTTGGCAAAGGAAGAGGAGTGGAGACTGAAAAGCAGGGCTATACGGCTAAAATCAGGAGATGAAAACACAAGTTTTTTCCATAACTATGCTAAAGGGAGAAAATCTGCCAATACTATCTGAAGCTTAAAAGATGAAGAAGGCAGGGAGGTCAACACCTTTCCAGATCTTTCGGGTCTGGGTAAGAGGCATTTCCAAAGAATTTTTTTTGATCCGGGTGAAGCTACTATTGTTGAAGTAATGAGAACAGCTCAATGTTTCCCTAGTTTCTTTGAGGAGGATGAAGCAGCAGAGCTGCATGTCCTGTCACAAAGGAGGAGGTTGAGGCGGCAATGAAAAGTATGGGGAAGGACAAAAGCCCGGGTCCGGACGGATGGACTGTTGAGCTATTCCTCTACTTCTTTGATTAGATCGGGGCTGAGATCACTGAGGTTGTGGAGGAATCGAGGTTAAAAGGGGAAATTTATAAACCTTTCAACTCTACCTTCATCGCTTTGATTCCTAAAAAAGACGATCCGGAATCTTTCGAAGACTTCCGTCCCATCTCCCTCTGTAATTGCATCTATAAAATTATTGCCAAAGTGATAGCAAACAGACTTGTTCCAATTCTGTCCCGGAATATCTCGATGGAACAATTTGGATTCTTGGACGGTAGGCAAATACATGAGGCAATCGGTGTAGCCCAAGAGGTCCTTCACAACATCAAATAGAAAAAGAAGAAGGGGGTGGTCCTGAAAATAGACCTCTCAAAGGCATATGACTGCATAAACTGGCTATATATCAGACTGCTGCTCACTCATTTGGGCTTTTCCTACTCTTTTATAACCTGGATCATGGGATGTATATCAAATGTCAGTTTTGCAGTATTGATAAATGGAGCGGCATCCCCTTTCTTTAAAAGCCAAAGGGGCCTCAGACAAGGCTGCCCCTTATCTCCCCTTCTTTTCTTGCTTGTGGCAGAAGGGCTCAGCAGACTGATTCACAAAGCCAGGAGAACTAATAAGATAAAAGGTATTGAGGTGGCAATAAATCTCTATATCACCCACCTGCTCTTTGTTGATGATATTTTGATTTTTTCAAATGGATCCCATGAAGAACTAAAGGAATATAAAAATATCATTGATCTATTTATGAAAGCTACAGGAATGCAGGTAAACTATGGAAAATCTCAAGTGTGTGTTGCAGGGTATAACAGAAGAGAATGCAATTCAATGACCAATCTTTTCCCCTTCCACCTACAGCCGCTGGCCTCTCCTTTCAAATATCTGGGTTTCTGGTTAAAACCGGATACATACAAAAAAGAGGACTGGAGCTGGCTCATAGCAAAGATCGAAGCAAGAATTTCCCATTGGAGTTTCAGATGGCTATCGAGAGCTGGGAG
Source organism: Pinus taeda (assembly GCA_000404065.3). NCBI lineage: Eukaryota > Viridiplantae > Streptophyta > Pinopsida > Pinales > Pinaceae > Pinus > Pinus taeda. The sequence continues at coordinate 8,236 of APFE030776028.1, forward strand.
ATTGACCCTTCTAAAATCCGTTTTGATGGCCATTCCTGTGTATTGGGCCGCTCTCACCTGTATTCCTAAAGGAATTATGGAGAAGATCATAAGACTATGCTGCAGATTTTTATGGTCAGGCTCAAATGAAAAGCAGTCCTCCCCTGGGTGGTATGGGACAAGATTGCAAGGCCGAAGGATTGGAGTGGATGGGGTGTAAAGAGACTCCCAGAGTTCAGCCTGTCATTGGCTGCCAAATCTGGATGGAGGCTCATCACAATGGAAAACCTTTGGACCCGGGTAATAAGAAGAAAATGCATTGACCCTACGCCCCTGGAAGACTGGATCAGAAGTCAGGAGAAGAAGTCGAAACAGTCCTCTGTCATTTGGAAGGCTACTATTGAAGGTTTCTCAGTAATTGAACAAGGTCTAGCTTGGAAAGTGGGTGATGGGAAAAATGTACAAATTGGTAGGGACCCATGGGTTGGATGCAATGAATCTTTTGCCCTCTCCCCTGGCCTCCTGAGACATTTGGAAAGCAGAGGTATTTTCACCCTAAACCAAGTGGAGAAAGTGGGTCAATCAAACATCTGGGGACAGGCATGGAAAAGTGCAGAGGATCTGGGTCTTAACATCAGATGGCACCATGAATGGTCTTCGTACATCAATGAAATCCATCGCTCACATGTTAGAATAAATGACGATCAGGACAATCTGATATGGGCGCATGGGAAAATAGGAGGATACTCACCAAAAGAGGGCTACTCTTTCCTCATGGAGAAGAAAGGCTGGTCTGTTCCGGAGTGGTGGTCCAAAAATTTATGGAAACTCAAATGTCCCATGAAATCTCGGATCTTTTTATGGTGTATATTAAGAAGGAAGATCCCAACATGGGACATTCTTCAGTCCAGATTCTTTATAGGGCCAGGGAGATGTCCTCTTTGTAAGGAAAATGAGGAATCCATAAACCATCTTTTCACATCTTGCACCGTTTCCTTACAATTATGGGGGGAGATAACAGATCTGCTAAAACTAAAAGTACAATGGGGGGCTGCTCCTATTGAAGATGCCTGGAAAAACTGGTGGAATAATCATCCTGATGGAAACCTCAGAAACCTTCCTCCAATTTTCTTCTGGGGTATATGGCTTGCTAGGAACAAAAGTATTTTCTAAGACCAGGCTATATCCATTTCATCTATTGCATCAAACTGTGTTGCTATATACTCTTCCATACCTCCGCCTGAACCAAAAAATGTACAAAACAGGAACAATCCTCCAATCATCAAGGAGGGTATCCCTTCGGCTTTTTTCGACGGGGCATCTCAAGAAAACAAAGCAGGTGCTGGAATATGTATTTATATAAACCAAGATCAATTTTTCAAAGCTTCTGTGGGTCTGGGTCAAGGAACAAATAACTATGCTGAAATGGCTGCTCTTCGTCTCCTCATGTGCTGGGCATTAAAAATGAACATTCTGACTATTCAAATCTTCGGAGACTCCATGAATGTTGTTAAATGGGTCAATGGAAAATCTATGTGTCAAAATCAGATATTGAAGACTCTCCTTGATGATATTACATCTCTAAAATCTCATTTTAACTGTGTTTCTATCTGCCATATTTACAGGGAACATAATACATCAGCAGACCAGTTTTCTAAATCTGGCCTACAGCAAGCTATGGGGAATTGGTCTATAGAAGAAAATCATCAGGGGTAGATTATCACATCAATGCTGCCTCCCTTTGATACGCCTTTTTGATGCTTCCTTTCTTTTCGTTTTCAACTATAGCACTTTTAGTTTTATGTCTCATACAATCCGATGGTCTCTTGTTATTAGATGGACAGCGGAATATTACTACTCTCGGGTTGTTGTAGCTGTCTGTTATTGTCCTCTTTTTCGGGTACATATATATCAGTAATATGTCATCACACTTCTCCGTGGCTGTTTTCCTTCTCCGAAGGAGGCCACTGTGTTTTATCTTATATGATTATATGGATGTATATACATGGATCTTGTGATTTGGATCGGAAGAACTTTTGATACAGCGGCAGTTCAGCTCCTCTGACTGCGTATTTATATTTGTTTTTTGATATTTGGAGGTCGACTTCGGGTCCCTCTCATACATGCTTTCCCAGTTATGTGATTTGGGAAGAGTCATACAGTCTGTGGATCACCCTCTGGTGGTTCGTTTTGAAAACTGGAAAATGTAACTTTTTATACTCTTAATAAAAAGTTATGTCTTTTTTCTCCGAAAAAAAAAATAAAATAAAATAAAAAAAATTTACCTGTATTTATTAAGGCTTTGGCACAAATGATAAAGTGGTGAGCGTTGTGATAATGATATTATTTATATTAATTAAAGTTAGTATTTTTATGTTATATAAAATATTATGAGTTTTTTGTTCGGTTGAGTATAGAATATTTATAATAACATATATTTAGAATTTTTATTTAGAATTCTTGTAAGGTTAATATGTTTGTGTATAATTGTAATTTTGTAATTGTAATTTTTTTTTTAAGTTAATAGATTTGTGTCTAATTGTAATTTGGGAACTGTATTTGTATTTGTAATTTTATTTTAGTTGTAGGTATTTTTTTTTTGGTAATTGTGATTAGTAATTATCTAGTTTAAGTTAGGTTAGTATTTTATTTAAGTTGATTTTTATGAGTTTTTCTTTTTAGAGATATTAATTGATATTTTCTTAAAAGAATTGTTATATTAATTATACTTATTATTTTATTATAATTGTATTTAACTTTTTAGATTGTGGTGAAGGAAAATACTAAGCACTATGTATTAAGTTAATAATTGGATGATTAACTTTATATCTTGGTTATTGGCTATCACGTTATTCTTATTCAACACACAAGATGTAATGACAATAAATCAATTATTGATTTACTACATGGTGCTTAATATTTGCCAATTATTAATAGTAATTTTACTTATTATTTCATTGTAATTCACAAATATTAAGCTTTATGTAGTAAGTTAATAATTGGCTCATTGACTTTATATCTTGGTTATTTGCTATCACTTTATTATCATCCAATAGATAAAATGTAAAGATAGTAAACCAATTATTGGTTTACTGCAATGTGCTTAATATTTTCCAGTTATAAATAGCAATTGTACTTATTATTTCATTGTAATTGTATTTAACTTTTTGGATTGTTGTCAAGGCAAATATTAAGCACCATGTAGTAAGTTAATAATTAGTTCATTGAATTTATATCTTTGTTATTGGCTTCAGCTTATTCTCATCCAATAGACAAGATGTAAAGATAATAAATCAATTATTGGTTTACTAAGTGGGGTTTAATATTTGCCAACTATGATAGTAATTGTACTTATTATTTCATTTTACTTGTATTTAGCTTTTTAGATTATCGTGAAGACAAATACTAAACACTATGCACTAAGTTAATAATTGGTTGATTGACTTTATATCTTGGTTATTGGCTATCACTTTATTCTCATCCAATAGACAAGATGTAAACAAAGGAAATAAATTATTAATTTATTACATGGTGCTTAATATTTATTATTTATAAATAGTAATTTTTATATGTAAAATTATATAAAAATATCTCTTATAACATACAAGTGATAACTCAAACATAATAAGGTAACAATGGCACATGTTCAATATAATGTAAGTCCATAAAATTTGTAGTCTTCATCACCTGACTAGGTTTTGGAACTTGTGATTCTTTGTTACTTTCACCCAAAGCTGTTAAAAGCTCCCATTTCTCTTCCATGTTGTCAAACATAACCTTCATTCATCTCAATTTTATAACAAATTCAAAAACATAGATTCAAATAACATTATCTATTTAATAAACAATATTAGTTTTGCTGAACTTATATTGATGGCAGATTTAGGAATCTGTCCAAAAAAATTAAACAATTAACTTTTCTTTTTCCCAAATATTCTTAAAATATAGATAAAAATAACCCATTAAATTACAATAACATTATCTATTAAATAAATAACATAAAAATTAACATTTCTCTGGACAATTAGATTCCCAAATATTTTTAAAATCTAAAATCTACATAAAAATAACCCATTAAATTCCAATGACATTATCTATTAAATAAATGACATAAATCTATCTGAATAAACAAAATTTGTACCTCTAAGAAATCTTGGAAGAGAAAATCTGGTAACCGAAATTTCTTGTAAAATGCCACATAAAATAATGCCTTGAGCCCTGTAACTGATGTGGGAAGCAGTAGCTCAGCTGAAGAAGAGAACCCAAGACTGCTGAGTGAAGCCTGGCTAATAGAATCGGTCATGGAAACCACTGATCCAGTGATGACAAGACATTCCACAAGCTCTGGATACTATTCTGCCATCTTAAAAGCCACCATGCCTCCATAACTAAACCCACCAAGGCACAACTCTGTACACCAAGTTTCTTCAGCATTTTCATCAGGCACTCTGCCTGGAAATTCTCAGACGTTTCCTTCCTCACAGTTGTAGACTTGCCAAAAAAATAGCATGTCAGGGACATATTCTCCAACCTGGACTGCCATGTCACACCACCATCTGCAGCAAAGCCGTGGACCAAAACCAGTGGCGTCCTTGTATTTTCTCTGGGGACCCAACAATGAATCGTTGTTCCTTCTTCAATCTCAATGAGCTTGGATTCTACTCCTCCCCAACTCAGAACCATGGCCAACAGTGGCTTCTGTATCTCCACAAAATTAATCCCACAGAATGGCATTTTGTGTACATTCTTCAAATAAACAAAACCAGAAGTTAAACCTTTGTTGTCTAAAACTGGAAGCTCTGCCAGATAAAAGCTTCAAGTCCATGGATTTGAGAGAGGAGGACCAAAAATAAAATATAAAAACTGATAATATTATTTCTATTAAATGATTGGGCAGATCAACAATTCAAACATTCCTCTGGTTTCACATCTGGTTTTGTGTTACGTGAACGATAATTGTAACGTAGCGTGCCATGTGCGGACACATGAATTTTAAAAACTTTAGTGTCCAAATGTCGAGGCCCAAAATTATCTGATTTATTTTATTGTTTTACGTACTCCTTATGTTTTTATCTGGTAAGTTGGGAGTTTGGTATAATTTTATTACACCACTTTAGTGGTGAGCTGAGAATTGATGAACAATAGGCAGTTTCAAAATATCAGTTTATATTAGATTATAATTATTTTATAAAAATCACAAATATCACTGATTATCACTGATTATGAGGTATAATTATTTTATAAAGATATAGTTTAATATATAAATTAAATGATTTTTCCATGTGATAACATTTCCAGTAATATTGTAATTTTTTATTGTTTTAAAATATATTTTTAAATGTATAGATGTGTTTAGTACCCTGAAAAATCTTGAAAATTTTTTGGAGCACTTGAATTCTGCAAATGGAACAACTTAAACTCATTTTTTTAAATCTGTGTTAAATTTTGGTTAAAATTAACGAAAAGCTATAAGATCATTTTGTCTATAAATTAAACTACAACTTTTATAAATGTTAAAATAGGTTGGTTACAATATGTTTTTAGGAAACTTTTAATGTTACACGAACATTACAATTATTTATAGATATTTAGAATATTAGCTTTATTATTATATATTAAGATTAAATATTTCATAAATAATAGATTACAATTTATTTTTATAAAAAAATAGAAATATTAGCTTAAATAGTATATTAGATATAATTATTTTTCATAAATGTTAAAATGGGTGATTGTAATAAGTTTTTGGGAAATTTTCAAACCCATCTAATTGACGAAAATATTGCTTTCACCAAACCAAAGGAAATTAAACGAATAGTTGTTTTTCTATTAATTATTAATATTATAGTTTTGTGTTTAATATATATTTTGTTTAATAATTATATTTTCTTTTAATTTAATATTACATTAATTAGATCGGAAAAATTACTGAAATTTATTATTTATTTAAAATTTGATAACTAAAATATGTTATTATCTATATAACATAACATCATTATATTCTCTTTATCCAATATAATAGTATATAAATCACATTACATGTTTTATACAAAATTTAAATCAATCTATATGAAATCCATCTCTAGAGGGATCAAATCTCTTGAGGTGAAAACCTCTTTTAGAGTGAAAAGTGTAAAACGCACGAAATTGGAAACCAAATAACACTTATATTATTGAATGAATTTGGGAGGTTTTTATCTTGATTCGCAATCTTCGAAGCAGGAACAATGGAGGCGCAACCATGGAGTTAAGGGAGCTGAGGAACAAGACTACAGGGATCCGAGGAACATGACTGAATTTCAGTCATAACCAAGCTAGACGATAAATTTATAAGCTTTTTTGCAGGTCCCCAGTCACACTCTGCATAAGGAGATTTTCGAGCTGGTCACCTTGACTAGCTCCCAGACCTTCTCAAGTTGATGATGAACCACTTGGTTTTTCCCGAACTTCAAAAGTCTTATTGCGCTTAATATTTTATTGTTCTCGAGGTGCTAAGAGGATGCAAAACAAGGTAGACGTGATAATCTCGTTAACATTTAGGGCAAGGGTGATATTATAGTTTATAGTGATGAGGTCAAAGCCAAGGAATGTGACAGAATTTCTGTTATTCTAATGTAGAAGCAATATCTTCTTTGTATATCTTTATATCTTTTGGACAGTATAGTCCGGAGGAGAGAGGAAGCAGAGAAGAGGGAAACACAAAAAGGAAGAAATAAAATAGAGAAGGAAAGATGACCACCGACGTTGTTAACAGGCACTGGGTTGTGAGGACAATGATTTAGATTTTAACTCTTGTGGGGTTTTTGCAAGTATATGAACCAGTTGGATAAAATATGATATACCCTCGAAGCTATAGAATTTATCCTAGGATATATTTGGGTACATGTATTACCAAGCGAGACATAGAAGACATTTGGGACTTCATGTGAAAATAGGAACGTGGAGCTTGTTCGACAATCCCATTTTGATTTCATCCAGACATTTTATATGGAGATACATAATGTTACAGGACTTTTGATGCATTAAGATGAATGTAGAATTTCTAGCTTGTTACTAAACTTTACAGGTGCAAGCTGAGTACAGGGGTGTGAACCTCCAGTGGTATATCGACGTGGGATTTATGAACTTTTTGTGTTAGTTCACAATGTAACAACCTCCTCCCACATCTACCCAAGCAACTGGCCAGCTGGGGTAAACATGTGATGAGAGGCCACTATAATATGATTCAACCTCCTAAGTCACGTTAAGGAAGTGGAATCGACAGAAACACACCATACATACATTCAACATCAACATTAAAACCCTCGGGAAGCAATCCAACCTTTCAGGCAGCCAGCCCTTGGGTCCCACTGAACTTTTAGACAACTTGACCTATGAACGCTCTCATGTTATGGGCATGTCAGCGTCTAGGGACCTCTGTATGCTCTCACAGGCCTACAAGCCAATGTCTAGGGACTCTTTTTGTAATTTATGTGCCAGCGTCCCCGAGAATTAATCCACAGTTTTAGGCCCAAATCTCGAGTCACTGCCCAGAATTGCATGATAACTTCAGAACAGTAAGATAACATAAAAACAACAGTGATAATGCAATTACTTAAATAAGACATTGACTAGACCCCTACTAGCCATGATAGGCATTTCATCAAAAATATCACGAATATGTAATCTACTAGTGTAAATAACATATTTGAGCATAGGGGTCTCATACTTGGCTGAGAATCGCTAAGAAACATTGATGCCTCAACACATCAACTACCATTTCATCCATTAGGTCACAGATACATTGATCATTCATTTACAAGTAAAAACATGATGAGAGCCATACATAGCTACTCTCATAAAACATATAAATAACTAGCATAATAGCAGTAAAAATATTCATGAAATCATAGCCATATAAAACACATATAAGGCAGTATAATACTCATAGATTTACAAGGATAAACAACCTCATGTTGATGATGCAAAATCCAAACCCGGGATGGGACTTCCACGTTCCACCCGACTATATAATGGTTGAGACAAATCTTTTTTGATCCATTAACCCTCATACCATATTCCAAGCATGAATGTGGGATCTCATAGAACACATCAAATCAAAACCATCTAGGGCTTCCAGAGGCCATCCACCTCAACCCAACAAACATTGATTCCATGATGCAGTAAGGCTGCATCTTTACATAATTCACGCGTGGACCTGTGGGTTATGGGCCCACATATACATCAGAAGCATTTCAATCAGTGGACTTCACAATAAAACCCGACCAATCACCATCAACCATGTGTTGCATAGCTGACTTATTTATTTCAGCACTTGACTTTTGTGCGCCCCAAATCTCCATCGTCGATCTGTCCCATTCGATCCAATGGCTATCACATCACCCACTCACCAAATAGCTTGGTCGATCTCCATCGTTGATCAATCCTGCATGATCCCACGACTACCGCGCAATCTCGCATGAATTCTTGCATGATCGATATCATACCGAGAGCGTGCAATAAAATTGGTTTTCTCATGCTATGTGTTGACTGCTGAGGTTAATCGCATTAATTTTAGAAAAAACATTTACCAGGTTTTATCCGCGCGAGATACTACTTACCGCCTACGAATACTACCACACAACCAAACCTCACAAATAACACAAAACACAGAGTCATTTAGCGCAGAGCCTTCACTACTCCGGCAACGTGATCTTCATTTATCTAGAGAAACAAAAAAACCATGAATTTAGCACACAGATAATAATATTGAAGAAAAATTATTACATATGCCCCATGGAGTGGCGACTCTCTACCAGGTCTTACATTGATAATGGGCCTCCTCTACAAATATACCAAGACTTTATTTTATAACAGTCGAGAAATAGACGATCAGATCATTCCAGATCCAATCTTTCCTCATAAAATTGCTAAGATCACTCAACCAAATTACAACAAAATTATCGATTTAATGAAAATATTGTCTTTTAGGCCACGTCAATTCTCGAAGGTTTGAAAAATTGAATTTGACGTGGGGTGGGTTGATGTTCCTGCATCATTCCACCTCATAGTTAGACATCACAAAACCATCATCATATTGGTCTCCTTCCAATCCTTTGAGGGCTTCCAGAGCATTTTTACTAACCAAAGCTTCCAGGACTAGTAACTCAACCCACAACTATTGTCAAGCTTCTAGAGCATTTGTCCAACCAAGGCTTCCAAGACTAGTAACCCAACCCACCAAGGCCTTCCAGAGTGTTTGTCCAACCAAGGCTTTTAGGACTAGTAACTCAACCCAAGTTTTTACAAGGCTTCCAAAGCATTTTTCCAACCAGGGCTTCCAGGAACTAGTAACTTAACCCAAGCTAAGGAAACATGAGAACCAACAAAAAAAACAAGGAAATAAACCCACAATCTCCATGGCTATCCAGGAAATGGAAAGGCTAGGCAATCGATTGTCAATCCAATCAATCCTCCATGCCAGTGATAGATCATGACCAAAAATCCACATGCATATACCATGCATGCCAAAAATAGTGAGGAAAAAATACATTAAACTTGGTACCTGCATGCAAATCTTAATGTAGGTACTGATCCTGATGTACTCTTGCGTTTTCCTCCTCTTCCTTTTCCTTCTTGTTCCAAAAATCCAATTATGCCACACCCTCCAAGGTTGCTCCAAGAAAACTCTAAGTATCCCAGAGTATGAAAGAGAGAGAATAATGAGAGAGCTCCAAAACTGAATTGACAAAAGGTTACCAATTTATCCTCAGAATCCTTTTTATGAATGAGACCTCTATTTTCTTCAATTTCCATTTTTTTCCTTCATTTTCCTCCTCACATGGAACTTGTAACCTTTCACCTTCCTTTTCTCCTAATTTCCATTATTTTCATAAATAAATGTGCCAAAAATGTCCTTTTTCCTTTCTAAAGCCTTAGCCATTGCCTTTGCCAATTTCCTTAGTCATTAATCAATCACAAGTGATCCCCATCACTAGGATTTTTCCCAATATTCACCTTCGAATAAGTGTCCCACCAACTGTGGTTATTATTTTTCCTTTATTAACTTTTATTACATGGAATTTTCACCAGGGTTGTTACAGAATTGTCCCCCTTAAGGGGAAATTGTCCTTGGTGTTCAACAACACATATAACCATGAAACTGATGTAAGAAAAACATATTGTCGATGGAGTGTTATAAATTAGCTCGTTGTAGTATTTACAATGATCAACCTGTTGAGAAGCAAACCAACATGAAAACATAAAAAAACATAACATCATAGTGACATGACATCCATACCACTTATTGGAGCTTTATAACGTAGCTCATGGCAGTATTTACATCCATATATATAAGTACATATAGCAAAACCAACAAACATATACCAAAACACCATGGCAAAATTGCTTTGCCTCAACTGGCAAACAAGGAAGGATACATAGCCCACATCTAATCCACCATCTCCCATGTAGCTTCATCAGGCCCAAAGTGCTTCAATTGCATGATTTCTCGATTCTGAAGCATGAGCACCTTTTTCTGCAATATACATTGAGGCTCTCGCTAGAATTCTCCATCTGGTTCCACTTGCAATACATATCATTCAATCACATGGTCAACATATTTAACATACTTCTTAAGTAATGACACATGGAAAACATCATGGACTTTCATTGTCAGAGGTAGTGCAAGTCGATAGGCTACTGGCCCAATCCTCTCAATGATATTGAAGGGTCCATGTCTACCTGCATTTCTTGTTCCATGTCTACCAACATGTCTAGTCCAATCAACACCTTGTTAACTGGATCACGCCACACTGATGGGAGTATTTCAACTCTACCCATACAATGCCTCAAATGGACTCATCCTCGAATTTTTCTGATACCCATTGTTGTAAGCAAACTCTACTAGTGGAAGGTACTCTTCCCACTTTCATTGATGATGCATCACATACATCCTAAGCATATCCTCCAATATCCTATTGACACTCTCTGTCTGTCCATGTGTCTGAGAATGATAAGTTGTATTGAAGGCTAACTCTGTGCCCAAACTTGCAAACAACTCCTTCCAAAACTTGGAAGTGAACTTTGCATCCCTGTCTGACACAATCTTCTTCGGAACACCATGCAGTTTGACCACATCTCTAATGAAAACCTATGCTACATCGCTAGCTGAGAATGTAGACTTCACTGGAATGAAGTGTGCAACCTTTTTCAACCTATCCACAACAACCATCATGGAATCATGTTGTCTCACTGTCCTCGGCAACCTTGTGATGAAGTCTATGTAAATGACTTCACATTTCCACTATGGAATCACAATTGGCTGTAGCAGTTCACCTAGATGCTTACACTTTTCCTTCACATGATAATAATCAAAACATCTAACTACAAACTCTGCTACATCCCTCCTTAGGTTCAACCAATAATAAAATTTCTTTACTATAGTCAATGTCTTTTAATAGCCTGGATGACCTGAATATGGTTTCACATGAAACTCTCTCAAGATAACCTTCTTGAGCTCACTGTTATCTGGCACATATATCTTGCCTTTGAATCTAATTAATCCATCTGTTGTAAGGAAATAGCCCCCATCCTATGCACCCGCACATGTACCATAACATGTATTTGTACACGTACCTATACCTATACTTGTACCATCACATGTACCTATACATGTACTATCACCTATACCTATACTTGTACTCTGCTGCAACCTATGCATAATCTCCATATATCTGACATCTTGTTGACCTACCTGCAAGATCTTATCTTGTAAGTTTGTCCCTTAGGAGCTCATAGTGGTTAAGTGGTTTACTTGTATCTATCTTCTAAGAGCATATGCCACTCTGTTCTCCTTGCCTTTGATGAACTTGATCTCAAAATCGAACTCACTAATCGTAGCCAACCACGGAGCCTGCCTACCATTCAGATTCAGTTGGTCAAATAGATACCGCAAACCACTCTGGTCACTCATCAATATAGACCTCCTACCCAGAAGATAATGTCTCCACATCTTAAACTCATGTATAATCACTGCCAACTCAAGATCATGTGTGGGATAGTCCTAACCGTGCTGATTTAGTTTCTGTGACTCATAGCATACCACTTGTCCATCCTGCATAAGGGCTCCACCAAGTCCCTTCTTACAAGAAATTGTGCATACCACAAACTCTGTATCCAGATCTACAATATTTAACACTGGTGCATGTGTTAACAACTGTTTAAGATGCTCAAAACTAACCTCACACTCCTTTGTCCATTCAAACTTCTCAACTTTCCTCTGCAATAATGCAATAGAATAAGCAATCTGTGAGAAGTTCCTCATGAACCTCCTATAATAACCTACCAACCCTATGAAAGATCTCATCTCATCCACATTCTTAGGAGTTACCCACTCCATGATGGCTCTTGTCTTTTTTGGATCTACTATAATGTTGTCCTTGGAGAAAACATGCCTAGTAGTGTACCTCAGTCTGAAAGAATCTACACTTGTTGATCTGAGCATACAACTAATTCTCTCTCTACAACCTCAATACTGATGTTAAATTCTTAGCATGCTCATCCTAATTTTTAGAATATACCAGCATGTCATCAATGAACGCAATAACAAACTTATCCAAATGCAGACGCAACACAGTATACATCAAACACATAAATGTAGCTGGAGAATTAGTCTAACTGAATGGAACAAAAACAAACTCATAATACCCATATATGGTCCGGAAATTTGTCTTGTAAATGTCCTCCTCTTTGATGCATACCTGATGATATCCGGATCTCATATCAATCTTCGAGAACAATGTTTCTCCATTCAGATGATCAAACAAGTCATCAATCCTCGGTAACGGATACCTGTTCTTGATGATGACTTTGTTCAGTTGCTTGTAGTCAATGCATAATCTGAGAGTACCATCTTTCTTCTTCATAAATAATATTGGTGCGCCCCATGGTGATACACTTGGCCTAATGTACCACTTGTCCAACATTTCCTTCAATTGCAGCTTCAACTCCACTAACTCAGGTGTGCTCATCATGTAAGGTTCTCTTGATGCTGGAGTTTCCACTAGCATTAACTTAATAGAAAATTCTACTTCCCTGTGAGATGGAAACTCTATAATGTCATCAAGAAATACATCCTTGAACTGTTGTAAAACTAGGTACTTGCTCAAAACATCTGCAACCTCCACTTCCTTACCCTTGTCATTAGAGATGTGCAGTACAAATAACACACACATTTTTCTGTGCCTGCGATTTTCTTGCATAATTGTCACTATCCTAACTGATGAGGCTTTCTTCTTCCCCTGCAGTACTCTTGGTTCCCCATTGTCATCAACACACTCAATATCTTTGTCATAACAATCCACTTTGGTTCTATGAAGATACAACCAATACATGCCCAACAACATATAGTATGATTCCAACAATAATACATTCAAATGTGTTGCGGTAGGCATACCATTCAAATCAAATGTACAAGCTCTTACCCGATGATGAACTCGCTTCTTTGTACCTGTAGCCAACTGCACTAACCAAATTTTGCATGCAATTCCTTACTCAAACCACACTTATCCACCAAGTAAGGATTAACATAGCTATAATTAGATCCAAGGCCAATCAAATTAGAAATAACTTGATCGAAAGCTTACCACCCATCTCAACGATAGATGACTAATGGTTTGCATGTTTTTTATCCAATGTTGCATAAATACAAGGAACTCTCTGACCAACATCCCCAAAAGTCTATGCATCCTATGCACTATATATCAGAGGCCTACCACCTTGATTTTGTTAGCAATCTCTCCTGCAATGATCTTTGCCACAAGTCCAACACTTTATAGGCTTCTAGCGTGTCTCCTTGCTTTGTTCTCCTAATCAGAATCCTTGCCCTCTATTTGATGCATTGAACTTCCTAGATGGTTATGCTCTCTCTTTATTATCTGTACCCTAAGGTATTGCTCGCTTCCTATCCCATTTTCCTTTGTTCTTTTCATTTCCCTTCCAGTCTAGCTTAGTCTGATATTTGTGCTTCTATTGTTCATAGCAATTCATTAGATTTTCAATGGCCTCCTCTAACGATCTAGGCTCATCAAACTCAATCTTGTCTTTAAATGCAACTGATAATCCACTAATGAACCTCTGAATCTTGACCTTTTCCTCTGTGAGATCAAGCACATATCTCAGTAACTCCAAGAACCTACTAGTGTACTCATCATTTGTCATAGATCCCATCTTTAACTCATAGATATATTTTTCCCTGACATCATAGTATCTCTCCAACAAATACTTCTTCTTGAATAGCCACTCAAACTCACTCCAAGTTAAATCCTCCTCATGAACACATCTCGTATTCTTTACATCTTCCCACCAAATGTATATTCTACCTTTGAGACTAAATGTAGCTACTTTTGATTTCATGTTCTTTGAATAGTCATGCAACCTGAAGAAATTTCTCATGCCAAGCAACCATGCCTCTGCATCCTGTGGTTTCTTCATCTCTCCATCAAATGTAGGTGGCTTTTCTTTATTAAACTCATCTGGAAAATACCCCCTGTCACTATTGTTGTAAGGATGATAACGATGGCGATTATAGTGCATATCTGAATCAAAATTAGAGTAATACATGTGTTTATCGCCTCCCTATCTGGAGTGTCCAACAACCTGCCATCTCTAACGATGTCATCGCTATCTGACATGTGACCACCATACGACCTACTACCATATTCCCTATTAGTTTTATCCTCTAAACTCTGAAGTATCAATGCATTTACCTCTACTTTCTTCTCCTGAGCCTGTATGATTCTGTCAATATCTGCTTAACTGTTGTCTAATTGAAGACTGCGATTTTCTTTGAAGTTATTACACATAATACAATATTGTCTTATCTTGAGAAAGTGAAACTGCTGAAAGGGAAGAAGATCGGGCTTATCATAGATGTGGAGCTAGCAACTAGTATAGTATGGGAATTATTTTATGGAGTCGGTCAGAAGGATATTGTGGTGTGGGTATAGTCATTTTCTTCTCCCATTATCTTATGATTAAATGCAAACTAGGTATTGTCCAAGGCACAAATTTTAGAGATGAACTCCTTGCTATGTGTTGTTCCATGAGGATTTCCCTTTAGAAGCAAGTCAAAATATTCAGATTGCATGGGGATTCAAAAGTCCTTATGGACTGGTTTAATGGAAGAGATTACTTAAGGGCTCTTCATTGAGAACCGTGGCAAAAGAAAATCCACCAACTACACGAGCAATATGATGATTCACAAGTTCTTCATACATAGAGGGAAAATAATGTCATGGCAGATATGTTATCCAACAAGCTCTTAGTAAAGGTTGGGATTAGTTTCCATCTCATAGGTGTCTAATGGTACTGTGTTGTTTGTTTTGCCCTTCAATTTGATCATATTCAAATACAATTTAATTAAGTTTCAAGATTTTTTTAAAGTCTGAGATATATCTTGAATTTTATTTTAAGCCCAGTTTTTAAGTTGTGAAATGTGTTGTTATGCAGCAAAGAGATTTTACTTTTTGATTTCTTATGAAATATCAAAGGTATGTTTTTTCTTATGAAATATCAAAAGTGTGTGTGTGTATATAATAAAATAAACACATTAACATATATATTGAAAAAATGAATAAACATACCCAAAAATATTTCAAAAGCATATATATTAAATGGTTTAAATTAAAATTAATAAAAATAAAAAATATTTATGATACAATATTGTTGAAATTTAAATAAATATAAATTTAATATTATTAAAAATTAGTATAATTCTCTTAATTCTATAATTACATGTTACAAAATTTTGATCTTTCTAAATTATATTAATAAATTGTAATTTTATATTATATTATATTATATATATACTTTTTATTATATTCCCGTGGTTCACAACATCTGTGGTGCAGCTACGTCCACGTCACAGACCTTGGGACCCCAAGGGCTTCGGGTAGAATCGACCTGTTGACCTGCCCCACTTTTTGTGGAGACACACTTGACCAGATTTGAGTCTAACCCTTAGGGGCTAAATAAATTTATATTATTATTATAATAAAATTATTTTTTTATATAAATTATTATATCACAATTATATTATATTTATTTTTAGATTAAGTTTATGATCCGTCATGTTATTAAATGCTTTTTTCTAAATTAATCGCGTAATCCAATTTTTTTATAATCATCATTTCCAAACTTAAATGCTTTGTCTAAATTAATCACATAATCAATTCTATTATCAGCATAAATATAATTAATATAATATAAATTATTTTGATAAATTTATTTCAATTACTTTTATTAGAGTATAATTATTTGCCATAATTAAAAAAAAAATTAATAAAAGTCTTAATTCAAAATTACGGAGATTTAATTAAACCCAGAAATCTAAGATAATAAAAATGACTAAATCACTTTTTTAAACTTGATATAAGTGTAACCCCACACAAGTTTAAAGTATAAAAGAATGGTATTTATAACATGATGTTAAATCACCTTTTTACATCAATCTTTAATGGAGAAGAGTAGCATTATTTACAAGATTTTCTTGGAAGTAGCAGCATAGTTTTGTTTCAGGAATTCCAAAAGATGTTTGTTGTATTGACAAGGTCTTTCCCAATGCACCAAATGGCCAGCCTTATCAATGAGTACAACTTGGGTCTCCTCACCCAATTGCCTATTCATACCAATATTAAAATAACATTTAAAAAATAAATATTACAATATAACTTAAAAATAAAATATCATTTAAATATTAAAATAAAATTCATTTAAAATAAACATTAATGGTTTAAAAAAGAATTGAGAAAACCTACCTTCTCATCCAATATGCCACTTCAACATCGAAAACCTCGTCGTTATTTCCCCATAATAAAAGAATTTTCTAACCAGTAAAAACATATGCAATGTTAAATTCCAAAAGTTATTTACATTAATACAATCAAGTTGATAAATAATCAAATGATAAAAAAAAAAAATGGCCATGACCTTGAATAAGAGATGGCGTTGGAAGGAGAAAGATGGATATAATAAAAAATGTTAAAAAAAAAAAAAAAAACATTTTCTAATATACACATTTTAATAAATAAAGATTATTTAAATTTGTTATAAAAATATTTGAAAAGAGTAGTATTTGGAAGGACTTATAGATACACAATTTTAATAAATAAAGATTATTTAAATTTGTTATAAATATTTGAAAGAGATAGTGTTGGAAAGAGAAAGATGGTATAATAATAAAATATAAAAAACAAATCTAAAGATGGTATAATAATAATATGATAAAAAACAAATCTTTTTAATTATAGATTCACAATTTTATTAAATAAAGATTATTTAAGTTTGTTATAAATATTTTTTATTTAAAAGAAGATTTCGGCGTAAATCACATAAGGTAAGACATTTGCCGACGCGTTTCGAACCAACTAGTGTGGTTCATCGTCAGGACAAGCTGAAGAAACAGATCCAGCACAACATGTTAAATAGTCAGACCAGAGATTCCAACGGCTAATTTAACGGCTCATTTTGACCAAATGACCCAGGTCAAAATTAATTAAATATAATTAATATTACAATATTA
Source organism: Pinus taeda (assembly GCA_000404065.3). Classification (NCBI taxonomy): domain Eukaryota; kingdom Viridiplantae; phylum Streptophyta; class Pinopsida; order Pinales; family Pinaceae; genus Pinus; species Pinus taeda. Next base: position 25,775 of record APFE030776028.1, read on the forward strand.
TTATTGTTATTATTAATATTTTAATATTGTTATTGTTATTATTGCTATTATCTATAATTTAAATGAGGTGAAAAAGTAAAAAGTAAATCCCGGTTGTTTAAATTATAATTAATATTTAATTATTTTTTTTTTTTTTTTTTTTCAATAATTAATTCATTAATATTAATAATTATTATATTAAATATTATTTTTATAAATTATAATTTATGGAAAAAAGTTAATTAAGGTAAAAATATATAAATTCATGGTTAGTTCTGAGAAATTAATAATTAATTATAAAATAATATATAAACACACACACACACACACACACACACACACACACACATATATATATATATCCTAATTAGATTAAAAGTAATAGGAAAGTATATTTATATAAAAAATAATTATATATAAAAACACCTTTAACCCTCATATTGATTATTACTCATATGGAACAAAGATAAAATGGGTAAATAGGTCCCATAGTTACATAAGGCTAGTTTAAAACTGATTTTAATGCAATACTTAATTATACAAATATAACTACAATCAAAGGAGAAAAGTCAATAAAAATAGTTAATATGAAGAAACGGAGAAAGGAGTTCGAATATTAGAGAGATAGAATATTAATACATACCAATGTATAATAACTATATAAAGTATAGTAAATAAATAAATAAATAATAAGAACCCACTACATATTAAAATATAATGATAATAAATGAATACTAGATATGTTCATATTTCGTAATACATAATATAATCATTATACTTACTAATCCCTTAATATTTACCATTATAAATAAGGAATAAGGTAAATAAAATAAATAAAAAAAATATATATATATTATATATATTATATATATATATATATATAATGTAAACCAAAAAGTAATCATTAATAAAAATATACCATTGCCACATTGCTAGAAAAGATACATAGTTAATTAACTATTAAATTGATAAAAGAGTACATTAAATAATGAAATAAATTGAACCAAAGCCCTACAAATCAAAAATACATAATAAATGATATGAATAACATGTATGTGCTAAAATATAATAATAATAGTAATATACATAAATAGAACCATCAAATTTTTATAAAAACACTCAGAACACAACACAAAGGGGAAGACAGGAATGAGACTGAAACGGAAACGAAGAAGGAAACTAGGATGAAAGGGCAGGGATCCAAGATCTACTGATCTTCCAGCCATCATCTCTGTTGAGATTAATAGGCCTCCTTTCGATTTCAATGGCTTCCCTGAATTTACGACGATGGAACTGAGCAACCTTGGCCACGACTTTGGCCTCCTCAATACAGACCTGATGCTTGGTCTTATCCAAATATTTTTTATTTAATAATGGTTATGCGATTATTATTAATTATTAAATATTGTGTATTATATGTGTTTTTTGTTTTAAAAGTTGTAGTGATTGTTATTAATTTTAAATTTATTGTACCGTGAGGGGATTAAGTTTATATGTATATTTTGAGATTGTTTTTCTATATTAATTTTTAGTCTATGTTTAAAACTAATTAATATGGTTTATTTTTATGATAAAGATGAACTATATTAGTTGATTTGAAATTTTGATTAAAAATTGTTAAACAAGATGAATTATAGAAGTTTGAAATCAGAGATATGCATGTTTTCATTGATTATTAAACATTTTATTATAATAATTGGATTGGAATTTTATTTAAATATCAAAGTGTAATTGTTAATTTTATTTATTTTTTTTCAAATTGGGTATTAAAGTGTAAGTTGTTTTAATGAGAAACTCACTGTGTGTAATTAGGATTAGTATTGAAAATATTTGTATAATTAGGATTAGTATCTAAGATGTTTAGAAAGTTGATGTGTGTGGTTAGTATTGAAGATGCTTGGAATATTGTTTAGAATTTAATTATGTTTTTAGTTTGTTAATTTATTTGTGAACTTTTAAATAGTCACGTATCAAAGTTAATAAGAAGTGGAGTTTGAAGGTCATTGCATTCATATCACAAGAAGCACCCCAAGGGAATAGTGAACAATTACGAGATAGGGGATAGTGAACAATTACTAGATATATTGTATGAAGATGAAATGCTCCAATCTCTCATTGGACTAAAGGAGATGTTGTAGTGTCCATAAAATGAAATATTAAATCAAAAAACAATAATAATAAAACATAACAAAGTAAAAAATAATAAATTGTTACAATTCAATTTATTATTTTTGTAATTTTGCCTTTATTAATAAAATTATAAACAAAATTTTTAAGAAATCATAATAAATATCACAATAAAATTTATCATATATATATATATATATATATATATATATAGTATATATATATATATATATAATAGATCGAACTTAGTTGTTTTGTTCTGTGATATAAATGTTTTTTATAAATTAAGATTCATAAATTAAAGTAATGATTTATATTCATACTCTTTTTTTTAAAATTTCATTTTAAAATCATATATGTAAATAAAAAATATAGCACATATATGTAATTATAACATATTGTCAAGAATTTATAAAAATAAAATAAGAATATTCTATATTTAGAGATGTGAATTTATATAACTTTTTTAAAATATTAATTAAGAATTAAAATAAATCTAATCCTAAACTTGGATCTACAATGTTCAATAGAATCTTTTCAAAGATAAAATTTTCTTAAATTTTGTATTTAAAAAAAGTTTACATTTTAGAGATAAATAGCTTTCTAAACATTTGTTGATACCAAAATTTAAAATAAATTTATACTAAAATTATTATCTCTTTGATATTATTTTTTATAAATATATGATTAATTAAAAGATTTCATACTCTTTATTTATATGCTTGAACGCCCATCATTCAAACGCCTAGCCGACCTGCCTATCAAATGCTCTTTCATCGGCTTGCTCCACTTTAACACGTCGGCCCTTCACCAACTCGCCTATCGGCCTACCCATTGGTTCGCCTAGGACTGCCCATCCGTGTGGTGGTTCACTCGTCGGCTCGCTTGGGACCACCCACACGGCTTATAAACAACCATCCACCAAAATCCGAACTACATCACATAACCTCTGTTTTGGTTCGTGCGACCTGCGGCTTGGCTCGCTCCTCTGCACCCTCACCCTGTGTGCTCTCGCCTATCTGCCAGCTGCAGCTCGTGGGAGTTACAGAGGGGATCTCATACACACACCAACCAATTTTGTGTTTGGCTTGGTCGTGACCTTCAAGAATCGATTATTATTATTAGTTATTATTATTATTTAATATTATATTAGAATATAAATTAATTTTATAAATGTTAAAAAGGATTGTTCTGATACATTTTTTTCAGAAATTCAACCCATTTTAATTAATCGACACATATTTGTTGATCAAATTTAAATATAAATAATAATAATTATTTATATAAAATATATATAATATTAATATTATATTTTGTGTTTAATATATATTTTGTTTAAATAGTTAATATTTTTTAAATTTATATTACATTTAATTACATCAAAATATTACATTTAATTGAAATTTACCATTTATTTAAAAAATTGAGAGCTAAAATATATTATTATCTATATAGTATAACACTTTATCATTATAATTGTTTCATCCAATATAATAGTATATAAATCACATTACATGTTTTATTTCAAATTTAAATCAGTCTAGATTCAGATCCATCAGATCCACTCTGGATCTATTAATCCTCTAGGGAATTAAATCTTTTGAGGTGCAAACCTATTTTAAAGTGAAAAGAGATTTGGTCCATCTCAACACTTAGTAGATATAAAATTAAAATAAATTTAGATTGATTTAGTTATCAATATATAAATTATATTTCTTTTATTTAATTTTAATATTTATATAATTAATGAACTCAAAATGTTTAAATAATAATTATAATTTTTTATTTATTCTTATTTTGTTTAATTTTATTTTTATGTACTTGCAAGATACTAAAGGTACATTAAGTGTTAAATATTACAAGATCAGGACCTTCCTCCTTATCTTTTCGAAAAAATATCAACACTCTTTTTGAATCACGTACTAGTACGTGACAATACAACTATACTAAAGTTAGAGGAGTAAAAATTTCTTTCCCATTCTAACATAGAACAAGAATAGAACGCAATTACATTAATCATATTTATATAATAAAAAAAATAAATAAACATTTTTCCCTATGATATAGAAAACGTTTAATATAATAAATCACACCATTTATCAAAAAGTTAAATAATATTAACATGGTTGATCTCAAGCGTTTAAAATACTTTCCCATTGGCCGTGGACTTCACACCATTATCATCTCTAACAATTTTAGATAAACATTATGTAGCTGGAATTTGCAAGATGAGTAAAGCAACCACATAGCTTTAACTTAAGTTCAAACCAACGATTTTATATTAATTGAGTTTAATTTGATTATACAAGTCCAAGTACGTTTCACTTTAGCGTCAAAACACTCTCACCTTATATATATTCATTAATAACATTTTGCTTCATAGGTTTCTGTATTTTGTTTTCGTGTCTAAACCGTTTGAATTTAGGTTTGTTACAAAAGTTTTGGATGAAGTTTTCTACGTTTTAGTTCAGTATCAAAATAGTTTTACTTTAGTTAAAATTTATATTTTGTTTAATAAATAGAAAAAATGGGATAATAAATTTAGAATTTTTAAAATAAGTTAAAAATATCAATTATTTGTAATTAAATTATTAATATATATATAAAGAGTATGTTGAAGATTATGGAGAATATCCTAGAATAGATAGAATTGGTTCACCTAATCTCAGGATAGGAATTAGTTTCTATTTCTTAGGATGTTGTTATAACTTTCCTAAAACCATGTATTTTATTTAATGTGTAATGTGCATGAACAATGTAGAGCATTCTGCAGAGCTAGACTCTCCTGGTTCAGACTCTCTTTCGTAGAGCTGACTAGTGGGTTTTTATTTTTAATACAAACATTGTCATTTTTATCATGGTACCAGACCGTTAAGGCTGAGAAACTTGTACGGTGGGAGGTGGGTGGTTCGTTGAAAGGAAGAACAGAACTCTGGTAGAATGTGCTAGAAGTACGTTGAAAGGTAAGAATCTTTCAAATGGTTTTTGGGTTGAAGCAGTGAATACTGCAATTTATTTAAAAAATAGGAGTCCTACAAGAAGTCTTGAGTTTAAAACTCTTTTTGAAGTTTTATATGGATATAAGCCTACAGTAAAACACTTAAGAATATTTGGATGTAAAGCATTTTCCCACATACCAAAGGAAGATAGAAAGAAATTAGATTCAAAAGCCATCATATGTACTTTTATAGGGTATTGTTCGTCATATAAAGCATATAGATTATTTAATCCCTCTACTCATAAAATCTTTGTTAGTAGAGATGTTAAATTCCATGAGCAGGATAATAAAGAACCTGATGAGCACTATGATGAATGGGACATCTCGTACTTTGAAGAAGAAGAAGCAGAGAATAGTCAAGGTTAGTAGCAAACAAAGGCAAAGGATGAATAGCAGCAGCAACAATAGCGACAGCAACAACAACAACAGGAAGAAAAAGTAAATGATGATCAAATAAGGTTTGAAACCACCACCCCACCACTCAGGAGATCAGGTAGGAAAGCTCAAATTCCTACAAGATATAAGGAAAATTCTTTTATAATTAGTATGATGAATGTGGTTGAACCGTCTAGTTATAAAGAAGCAAATGAAAGTGATGAATGGAAATAGCCATGCAACAGGAATATGATTCAATAATTAGAAATAACACTTGGGAATTGGTTGAACTTCTTAGAGGAAAACAGACCATAGGTTGCAAATGGTTATATAAACTGAAAATTAATGCAAATGGAACTATAAAAAAACTGAAAGCTAGGTTGGATGCAAAGGGGTACACACAAAAAGAAGGGATAAATTATGAAGAAACCTTCACCCCTGTAGCTAAATTGAACACCATCAGAATTTTAATAGCTTTAGCTACTAAGAAACATTGGATGATGCACCAACTAGATGTAAAGTCTGTGTTTTTGAATGGAGAACTAAAAGAAGAGGTTTATCTAGAGCAACTGGAAGGGTTTTTCCATAAAGGAAAAGAACATTTAGTTTGTAGGTTGAAGAAAGCACTCTATGGAATAAACAAGCTCCCAGGTCGTGGTATGAGAAAATTGATTCATTTTTTCTACAAGCTGGTTATAATAGAAGTAAGAATGACCCTAATCTTTACACCATGAAAGATGAACAAGGGTGCATAGTGCTGATTTCATTATATGTAGATGATTTGATAATTACAGGTGATGCTATATATCTAATTGATAAAATCAAGCTACAGATGTCACAGATGTTTGAGATGAAGCATCTCAGTGAACTCAGATACTGTTTAGGTCTTGAGATCTAGAGAGATTCAAGTCAAACATTACTGTCTCAAGAAAAGTATGTCAAAGGTCTGTTAGAAAAGTTCATAATGGATCAGTGTAAGCATGCACCGGTACCATTGCAACAGAACATCAAATTGCAGTGTGAGGATGGCTCAAAAGCGGTGGATGCAACACTTTACAGATAGCTGGTTGGGAGTCTGATCTACCTTACCACTACTAGACCTGATTTGGCTTATGCAGTCAGTGTGTTAAGCCAATTCATGTCTAAGCCACTTGAAAGCCACTGGAATGCAGTGAAGAGTGTTTTGAGGTATCTACAAGGTACTGTAGATTATCGAAATATTTACACTGACTCTTCTGATGTTAGATTGGCAGGGTTTGAAGATTTAGATTGGGCAAGAAATGTAGATGATTGCAGATATATAACAGGTTATGCATTCAGTCTTGGATCCAGGATGATTACTTGGAGCAGCAAGAAGCAGAACACAGTCTCTTTGTCCTCAGCAGAAGCAGAGTATCAAGCCATGTGTGTAGCAACGTGCAAGGCGGTTTGGTTGCGGAGACTTCTCCAAGATGTTGGGGAAGAATAGACAATCGCAACAACAATTAGATGCGGCAATCAAAGTTCAATCAAGCTGGCCAACAATCCGGTGTTTCACAAAAACACTAAACATATTGATACTCAATTTCACTTTATCAGGGAGAAAGTGAAATCTAAAAAAATTCATTTGGAATATTGTAATACATGTGATAATGTTGCATACATTTTCACTAATCCTCTTGGAAAAGTTAAGTTTCAAATGTTTAGGGAGATGTTAGGCATATTTGTAAACCCATTCTCCATTAAGGGGGAGTGTTGAAGATAATGGAGAATATCCTAGAATAGGTAGAATTGGTTCACGTAACCTCAGGATAGGAATTAGTTTCTATTTCTTAGGATGCTATTCTAACTTCCCTAAAGCTATGTATTTTATTTAATGTGTAATGTGCATGAACAATGTAGATCGTTTTGTAGAACCAGACTCTCCTGGTTCAGACTCTCTTTTGTAGAGCTGACCAGTGGGTTTTTACTTTTAATACAAACGTTGCCATTTTTATCAGAGTAACGATTAATTGTTGTTAGTTTATGTTAGTGAAGTAACATGTTTACATATATCAATTAAAATTTTGGTTCTGTGGTATTTTTGTTATTGCTTGTGGCACTTATGATGTATTTTCTTGTTTTAACTTAATTATGATAACTATGATACATTATCTTGTTCTAATTTAACTATGATAATTATGATGCATTATCATGTTATGCTTATTTCATTGTGTTGTAATGACCTACTAAGACTCTTGGAGGATTCAAGATTCCTAACTCTTTTCCTTGGTTGCCCTATATATCATTAGGGATTATAATATGTGACATGTGTTTTTCATCAATAATGTTTTGCTTGTCCATTCCAATTTTATTCCATCGACGAGGTTGTTGTGTATGGAATCATTAGGCCTTTTGATCTAATTAACATCACAAACATAACTAAATGTGAATGTGTCTCTCTCTAGACATTAAACATGGATATTTTCATATCGAATGTCAACACACACACACACACACACGCATATATATGGAGATTTACATATTAGATTTCAACAGATATATCCAGGTTTGATTTCCTTCATGATTTCATGGTTAAATAATTAAACTTATATGTATTGACGTGTCAAGAAATTTAAATGAAGACTTGCATACCTCCCTTTGCTTTTACTTGAGCACTCAAGATCATTGATTGAAATTTTAGCAATATTGATATTGTCATTAATGCTTATGAATATGTTTATTTATAACCATATTTAGGATATAGAGGTATCCATGTAAATGCAATCTAGATTACCATGGAGTCTTTCTTTAAGAATAGGTCAATTCATTTCTTTGGGGTTTATTCTTAGCATTGACAACTGTAGAATATTAAAATTACCAGAAACGTTCATATTGTTGAAAAAAAATGTAAGTTCATAAAACTTTTGAGTTATTGAAACATTGTCAATTGAGTTGTATGTTATGTTGAAATGTAAAGTTTATATTTTGGTAAGCATAGAGGTCGATATAAATTATTAGAATCAATTTATCTATGTTGACACCTAATCATATGGATTGGATGAACAACTGTAATTAATGTAAATAAATAATAGAGAAAATGGAGAGTCATCGGGAGACGAACTGAACAGTCACTCCCTCTTGTATATAATAATGAACAATCTAAATGAAGAGCATAATTACATTTGATTTACCTCCTGGTTTGACATGGTATCAGAGTCAGCGCCATTTTTGGCTTCCCTCTCTACTTTGTAACTCCCTCCCGTTCTTCTTATTTTGTAGAACTGTCACCTTCTCTGCATTCTATACACCTGTGTTGTCGTTTCTCATAATGGTATACCCACGTTATTGATCTTTACCTACATTTGGTGTTTAACGCTGCATTTTCTCTGGTCCAGCGAAGTCATTTGTTTAACATTGTGTTTGCTCTAGTTCATACGTTGTCCATGACCTCACCATAGCAAAGTAGAATCAACAAGTTGTCTCTACGCCCTCCTCCAGTGGTATCTCCTGAAGAACAGTTGCTCTTCTCATCTATTCTTTATTGCTCTGCTCCTCACAAAATTGTTGTTTTGACCCTACCTTTCAAGGACAAATAAAATATCCTTGGGTGCCTCGTAAATGTTTTTGGAAATGCATTTGGGAATCTGAAGTCTTCAAAGAATTTCCCCAAGATTGGAACCACCATCCTCTTAAGCACACAAAGTGAAAGGATTTCATGTATAACCGCCACAGTACGCTTCTCCATTTCCGTCGAAGCTGGATCTAGATGTTTGGCATCTAAATAAGGTGATATGTATGGTTGTTCCATCCAACTCCTTGTCCATTCCATCATTTCCTTCTTCAACATCATCCCTAGCGGTAGGCGAACAATAAAAGTAGAATTGGGAGGTGAGCCATTTAGTATTACACTGGTAGGAACCAGCCCCCTTTGCATACATTTTGTTTCAATGATGTCCTATTAATTTCTCTCCATATATGGACTCACACCCCTCACTGCTCTCGGTTTTGAACATTGTATACACCACTCTCGGCCCTCTCCCATGGCCCTCTATATGGAGACCCATGGTAATGCATGAAGGGAGTGTTAACGCTTCCATACCTCGTTGGTATACCACTGCCATAAATATCATATTATATTTTTTTTGCATTCCAACCACCAGAACTCTATAATATTATATATATATATATATATAATATATATAAATATATATATATATATAATATATATATATATATATAATAATATTATAAAAATTAATATATATTTTTACAATACATAGTTTTTAAAATGCATTCATTGATATCTATTGTGGGAGTGGTTCTCATTGGCAAGGAGAACTATCCAGAATGGTCACGCAAAATCAAACACACCCTCATTTTTAACGAGCTGTGGAAAGGAGTGTGTGTTGGAAACAGAGACAAAGAACCAGAACAACCTACCTCAGAGAAGGAATTTGCCATTTGGCAAAATAAGAATAGCAAGGCTTATGCATTGATTGCAGCATTAGTAAATGAAGAGGTGAGTCGCCATATTTCACCATTTTCAAATTCTTTCAAAGCCTTACAAAAACTGAAGGAACTCTATGACTCACGCTCTGCACTTGAAGTTGTTCAACTCATGATCAAACTGTTCACCCTTGAATTACAAAATGATGATCCTCTTGCTCTTGCATCAGAAGTAAAATCTATTATGCATGATATCAAAGTCACTAATGTTGAACTGGATATTCCTCTGATAGGTTTTCTCAAGGCACTTTATCCCACTTACTCAAATTATCTTGAGTCATTGAAAGCAAATGGAAACCTCAAAGATATTAGCTTTGACTCCCTTGAGAAAAAATTTGTTGAAAGAGAGAAAGCTTTTGGGAAGAAGACAACTCCTCAGTCTTCTAAAGAGGTTGTGTGCCTTGCACATAGAGAAAATAATCTTGCTCAAGATTCTTCTAGAGGAAGAGGTGGTCAAAAAGGAAGAGGAAGAAATTTTAGAGGTAGGTAGGGCATACACTTTCAAGGAGAAAAACCAGATTTGCACTGCATATGCTGCAAAAGAGATGGATCACATGATGCATCCACATGTAAGTTTCCTTGGGACGGAATTTAGTAGGAAAGAAACCAACCCAAAGGTAAAACTAATGGCAAAGAGAAAGGTAAAGCACCTGAATCTACTCACTATGTTGTGGCACACTGTAATATTGGAGTAAATGAAGGCTTATTTAATGCTTCACTTGCTTCTTGGAAAAATGATTGGTTGCTTGATTCAGGAGAAACTTGCCACATGACTTTTAGAAGATATTTTTTTCAAGAATTTACTGACAATGTTGATGGAGTAGTATACTTTGCAGACAAATCAAAACTCAAGCCATCAGGGCTTGGCACAATCAGGCTTAAATTGCATGGTCTTTCAAACTTTCTTCTGCATCATGTTCTATATCTCCCATAGCTAAGGAGAAACTTGTTTTCCTTGGTCCACATCCACTAGCAAGGAAACTCCATTCATATGTTTGATGGCAAGCTTGAGGTGAGAAAAGCATCAGACCACTCACTTGTCATGACGGGGATAGAAGAAGAAAGGCTTCTCAAGCTGCAGGGTACCTCTACTCATGCACAAAATCTCTCATAAAATTCTCATTATGAAGAAGGTACATTTCCATCAAGTTTATTATGGCATGCTAGGTTTGGACACTTGAACTATGACAACCTCTGCTTGTTGAAGAAAAATGGTGTTACTAGTTTGCCTACAATTCTTAGTAAACTTAAGCAATGTGATGCTTGCATTCTAGAAAAGCATAGCAAACAGTCTTTTCATGATTCACATTCCAGAGCACATAGAAAACTTGAACTCATTCATTCATATTTATGTGGTCCAAAGCCTGTTCCTTCTGCAAATGGAAATAAATATATGATGACATTTATTGATGACTACACCAGAATGTGTTGGGTTTATTTATTGAAGAACAAATTTGATGCTTTTCAAACATTCAATAACTTCCATACATGGATTGAAAATGATGTACAATCTCATATTGGTTCTATTCGCACTAATAATGGAAAAGAATACACTTCAAATGAATTTGAAAACTATCTTTGCCAACATGGGATCAAACATCAAACAACGGTGCCTTATAATCTCCAAAAAAACGAAGTAGCTGAAAGAATGAATAGGATAATCTTAAATATGGTGCGCTCCATGATGTTTTTCAAAAATGTAAAATTGATGTTTTGGGTTGATGCAGTTCTATGTGTTGTATATGTAAAGAATAGATGTCCATCTAATGTTGTTAGAAACAAGACTCCTTATGAAATGTGGTATGGGCATATTCCTTCGGTAAAGCATCTCAGAGTATTTGGTTCCACATGTTATGCCTTGATACCAAAGGTACATAGAAACAAACTTGGTGCAAGAAGTCGTAAGTGTATCTTCCTGGGGTATTCAAACACCTCCAAAGCAT
>APFE030776028.1:45192-87355 GCA_000404065.3 Pinus taeda
CTAGCATCATCATAACCTTAATGGAACCATACATATAGATCAAGGCTATCATCATTATAACATCAATAGAAACATGTCTATCCTTTACTACTATCACCATCATGATATCAATAGAGAATACACATAACCATTAATTATACCGTAATCATAATATTAATAGAGAACATACATAACCATCACATTCACTGATAATAGAGTCACGTTTCTGGATCCTCAGCCTGAGTTACTCTTAGACTAAAGTATGCAAGATAATGTCATATCAGAGTCAGGAAACTAGGGTGGGCACTATAGTTGTAATAGTCAGTTTATTTTTTGGAACAATAAAGGAATGAGTGCATGGAAGCTCTTGAGAGAGGAGAAGAAGATGAACTCATTGTTTCCTTTGTGTAAATATAGTTCTGAAGTTGAAAACGTGCTTGTACTTTACAATATGCATTAATTGGAAGGTATTTACGTTTGAATGGCACAAATGGGACTGTAAGTTTGTATGGTTTGAGATTTAATCAAAACCTTGTGATTAAACCTTGTGGTTGTAATAGTCAGTTTATTTTGGGGAACAATAAAAGAATGAGTGTCTGGAAGCTCCTAAGAGAGGAGAAGAAGAGGAACTCATTGTTTCCTTTGTGTAAATATTGTTTTGACGTTGCAAACACGCTTGTACTTTCCAATCTGCATGAATCGGAAGGTATTTATGTGTGAATGGCATAAATGGACAGCAAATGGGACTGTACGTTTGTATGGTTTGAGATTGAATCGAATCCTTGTGATTAAACCAAAACAAGTTATACTTATGAACTGTTATTAATTGCATTTTTATTCATGTGTGTTTATATTGGTCATTTTAAGAAAATTTGTAGCTTGTCGAACCAATTTACATTAAGAATTTGAACCTTGTGGCTTCAATTGTTGTGTGAATTTACATCCATTTGGAATTTTGGGTTCTTGTTTTATCAGCTTTAAAACCCATGAAGGAATGTGTCAATGTGTTATGGAGTAGTGAATGCATGTTTTTTCTTGTGATTTGAGTACCATCAATAAAGACAAACTACCCTGATTGGAATTGCGCAAAATTCCTCTTAGATTGGTTGTTCAATTGGAAAATTTATAATAGCGTTGCAACATCCGACGAAGAAAGGAAATCATTCACTGTGTCAAGGAGAAAATAACATACATGAGAGTCGATTTCAAAAGAGTTGAGTTAATTCATCTTCCCAGAAATCACAATACAAAAATTTTACAGTGCATTCCCAAATCATTTTGTAGCAAACAAGGTTACCAAATAATTTCATAGCGACTGAGCAAAAGAAAAAAAAAATTAGAGGACTATGTCTTCAGTTTGAAATCTCCTTTTGGCCTGCCCGTTGCACCAATTTGTGGTATCAAAGTAAGCCTTTGTGTAGTTATTATTTTCTACAGTGAAAGAGAAGATGGATATGCGAGCAAGAAGAGCAAGAGGTTGGAGGTAGACCCATGGGTAATTCAAAGCTCAGAGAAGAGATAAGGAGATTGCAAGCTCATTTAGAGGTCATGGAGGTAGGAAGACAATGAGATCCTAAGGTTGGATATATTAGTGAAATTCTAGAAGAAGCTGAGGAAGAAGGAGTAGCACCTATCAAGGAAACTCCATAAGTCAAATTATTGAGATCATTGTTAGGCTTAAGTTCAAGACCAAAGCCTGAAATAAATACCTATGATGGAAACCTAGCCATTGAATATTTGTTTGATTGGATCAGTGACTCGTTAGATAAGTATTTTGAATATGAATAGATGGATGATGACAAATGGGTGAAGTTCACAATAACAAGTTTGAAGGGTCACGCTGCACTATGGTGGGACAATGTGCAAGTTCAAAGGAGAAAGAAGAATGATCCATTGATTAGTAGTTGGGACAGGATGGTGGAAAAGATGAAGAGTAAATTCTTTCCAAAAGATTACCAATTAACACTTTACAGGAGGAAGCAGAACCTCAAGCAAAGGTCATTGGTAGTAAAATAATATACAAAGAAATTTACAAAATTAAGTTGAGAGCAGGTTATGTGGAAGATGCCCCAGAAAATATAACAAGGTATATTAATGATTTTAGAATGGATATTCAGGATGAAATCAACACAGTTTCTCTAAGGACCATTGAAGAAGCATACCGTTATGCCTTGAAGGCAAAAAAAAATATAGCAAGAAAGCATAACTCAGGTAGAGGGAATGGTTTTTCCGAAGGAAAAGGACAAACAACTAGAAAAGGAAATCTTCCAGCTCAAAAGAATGATGTTGGCATATCAAAAAAGAAATGGAAACCGAAGAAAGAAGGTGGCAGAGGAGGAGGAATGCCTTACCAGAGGGGTTGAGGAAGAAGCAGACAAACTATTTATCATTGTTACAAATGTAACAAACTAGTCATGGATATTTTGAGTGTCTAGAGAATGAGAATACAGGGAAGTGGAGTGCACACATAGTTTAGCCAGAAATAGTAGAAGCATAAGCATCTGAGGCAGAAAATATGTTGGAAACTGGAGAGGCATTGATGATGAATAAAGTCTTCTTGAATCCAGCCAAGTGATACAAGGTAGTGATTGAAAGTGGAAGCACTAGGATACTAAGGTTTCTACTAGATCTCTCAATCCTTATAGCCCTAGAAATCATATTATACTCCATTAAGTATACATCAAAACACTAAACATTATAAAGTAAAAGTAGCTAACTAGGAAAATGTCAACTTTAATAGCTCATTCCCATTAACTATTCACACCATTTAATCCATGAAATTCACCCCTATATCGCATGACGATGTGTAAGGGAAAATGGAGGTTTATAGTCACTTCCTTTTGGATGAAGGATTATTTAATGTGTCCCTTCATTCAGTGAACCTATGAGCCTTCAATTACTACTAGAAAACTCTATTATTACGATATTAGCAGCGATATTAGATTCATTCGATGCACTTTAAATTCTTGAACATTGTAAAATAAAAGCATTTAAAGAAATACATGAAATAACGTGAATGTCATAAATGAAAGTACAAAAATTATAGAGGATGAATTACTAGAATGGGGATGAAAAAGAAAACTTACATCCATTAAATGAAAATAATGCAATAACCATATAACCTATATGTAGATGGGATTTGACCTCCATTGCAACTTCAAAAGGGGCCCAATCCTTGAATGAATCAATGGGATGAACCCTTAGAGATTAAAGAAAAAAAAAAAACTACTTATGGTAAGAAACTTAAACAAGAAATTTGCATTACTTCCAAATTGAAAACTAATTTTTGACAATATCTAACAAATTAATGACATTTCTAAAATGGAATAACCTCACGTATAACATATGCTTCTTCTTATACTTGAAAAGTACTCATATCTAAATCTTCCAATCAATCCCTTGATTGATGGGGGTTGCTAGAATATCTCCCAAAATTATGAAACTTGTTGTGTGGGATTAGTTTACCTCTTAGACATTTTAAAATGCCTCAATCAACCAATATTCTCATTAATTCTCTAAATTTGATGTTTCCTCTAAGTGCTAGCAACTTCTATAGAAGATGAAAGGAAAATATGCCCTTAAAATCTCAATAATCAGTGTCCTAAGGAATGGATGAGGGGATCAATCATGTCTTAGTGGTTTGATTTCTTGCACTTAATCTTTGGGGATATCTTTTGTATTCATATACAACATTTGCAAAATTCATCAAAACCAATCACAATCACTTCAAGGTCAGGTGTATGTTACATTTCAACTTGAATTAATTAAATAATATATGATTAGATAAACATAAGTCATGTTGGTCATCAAAAAGCATGAATATTTCTCACAGAGATCTTTTCATAGGGGAAAACTTGTATGAAATATATATGTATAATGGGCCATAAAATATACAACTTAGAGGCCCATCACTAGCCACAAATGTTTAAACCTAAAAGGAGAATTTTGATATTTTTGATTTACTACTTCCTATAGCTAGGTGGGCCAATGTTCCAAACCTTTGTTTAGGGTAAAAGAAACCTTTATATTTGATATTTCAAGTATAAATTAGAATATACATCAAACTACCTTAAAATTATTAAAAAACTAACATGAATATATGTTGTAACAAAGTCTTCATTCCCTATCATGTCGCTACATATTATAGTATTCCAAGGCTTGTCTAAGGAGACCTCCCAAAAACATCATCAAAATCCCATTCATAGCTTCCAAACATAGTCAAAATTAGGAAATTTTCATTGCTCTAAATTAGTAGATAAAAATAAATAAATTTGCATCCCTCTTCTCGACTCACACTCATATAGGAACTCCTCTTATAATAAAAATGCTTCCTCGGAGAGTTGATGTTAAAAGATTACAGTGAGAAATTAACTAAGAAAGATAACTATACCAACATTAAGAAAGCACACATAAACACAATATTTATCATGGAAAAAAACCAATATAGGGAAAGAACCAACTAACAAAATATTCTATTAGTTCCTTACCCAAAACCTAGAGCCTTCATTTCTCACTTCCTTGGCACATTACAATGAAATATTCCCAAGCCTTTTAAAGTTTTCATTGCATTGAATCCACAATCACAAAACCACAGGAAACCAAAACCATGTGCCTAAAACCACTACTATTGACCAACTTTCACTCTTTCACTGAGTCAAGATTACTTAGTAATTCCCCCTTAAAACTTGACTTAGGCTTCCCTTGACCAAATATAGTCAAACCTGCCAAGTGAACCAACACCACTCACCTATAGGCCCTATCCCCCTCAAATTTTATATCTAAGGTATCCAATAATTTGACATGATCCCTATCACATGGGTCTAACTCCATATTTTACTAATAATTCCTAAGGGTACGCAGGCCTTATCATGTCTTGAAAGTAGTATGCCCATTTACATGTAAACATTTTCAATTTCATCATAATAAATTTTATTTTTAATTTATTATTGTTGTTTTTTACAATATATAACCAACATCTCTCTTTTCCATATATCACCCATTTCACTAATGAAAAAATACAACCTAAGGCAAACAAACCATGATAAATCATCTCACTGAAGCATTCTACCAAACACTTTGCATGCATCCTTATCAATGTCATTATCCTTAGCACCATCTTCAATTGGTTCAAAATCACTACCATCGTCCTCATCTATAGGTTTGCCAATAGATTCTACTAAGTACTTTGTGCCATAGTCTTCTTATCCTTCCTCAACATACAAAACCAAGCAATAGATAGTGATTCTATCATTAGATAAATACCCATGCCATGCTTGTTAAAGAGTTCAAGCCAAACCAATGCTTTGATACCATTTTTTTCCATCTCAACTCCTTCAATAACAAGGATGAGAGTATTTCATGGAAGCTAAATAAACTTGTAGTACTACATATGGAAACAACCAGACTATCCCATGATTTTGGTAAAGAACACAACAAATTTTTACACTTATCTTCATCTAAAATCTTAATATCAACAAATAAAAGTTTACCTACCATGGTATTGAAGGCATTCAAATGTTTTCTCATTGAGTCTCCATCCTTCATCCTTAGTTTATATGATTTTTTCTCAAGAACATTTTTTTCACCAAGGACTTAGACTAATACAAAGCCCCTAATTTTTTCCACAAATCCTTTGTTATAGCAACCCCTGAAACATTCAGTAATACTCAATCTTAGAGACACAATCATATTGTGCTCTTTTCCTTTCAATCCAGCTTATTCCAATCGTATGTTCACATCCCCATATGTGTAAAACTTGGATCCATAGTGATACATTGATATATGTCCACCAACAAATCTTCCATTTTGAGCTTCAATGGATCAAAATTTTCCCATTGAGTTTATTGATCTTCAACTTTGAACTATTCACCATTTCCTTTCCCAAGAGGAATCGCTTCAACAAATATCCCATTTTGACAAGGTCTACCATAGATCTAAGTCAAACCCCTTAGCGCCAAGGGCATCCCCTTGAAGCCAAAACTGCTATGAAACCAATTTAATAAATTACCATGAGAAATAAAATGAGAAAGAAAAATTTACCAACAACAAAAAATCACACATGAACATAAGGTTTATCTTAGAAAAAACCCAATCTAGGTAAAAAATTAGCAAACAAAATTTTCTATTAATCCCTTGGCCAAAACCCGACCTAGCTAGCCAAATGAGCCTTCACATCTCACCTCCATGGCACAATACAATGAAGTCTTCCTAACCCTTTCAAAGGCTTCATTACATGAAATCCACATGTACAAAACCATGGGTAACCAAAACTATGTGCCTAAAACCACCATCATTGACGAAGTAACTCTGAATCTTTCACCAAGTCAATTTTACCTAATAGTTGATATGATTGTGTATTTATCTTTGTAGATATGGATAAATGATTATTCATCAAAGTTGGCTTTCACTTCCTCAACTTGATTCATTATTGAATATAGCAATATATTTTCTATGTGCCATCTCTTTTTTAGCCCATTTCATCTACAGCTTTAAATACTTGCAAGCATTTCAATTCTATTTTTGCTACTATTTTCAAAAGAAGTCTTAAAGCATATAATTCAACATGGTTATTTTCCCCTTACCAATTAACATATTGTAGAGAAATGTAATGTGATGATTCAAAAAAGAGAGTTGCCCTTACCCACACATACATGGGGTCCCTTAATAGGCCCCATGCAAAAATTCCCCCAAGGCTTGTCATAATATACATTTGGTTTCATTCGATTTCTTTTGAGTATTTTGTTTTACATGTTTCCAAATCTCCCTACATAAAACCTTCATTTTATAAGTGACTTGGGCTAAGGCTAGATTTAAAAGTTGAAAAATCATTTAATTTCTTGATAACCAAAAATCTGTGAATTGCACAATAGGAAACACTTTAAAATATTTTTCAAAATAGTGTGTTATCTAGAAGTAGTAACAATTGGTCATAAAACTTTGTTCCCATATGTTCCTTCCAATTATAATTTTTAAAATTTTATTTAAGAGCATTTTAGCAAAAGGATCATGTGACAAACAAGTGGTCCACAAACTCCTCACTTTATTTGTGTAATATGCATCTCCTAGCTTCTTGATAGCTCCCCTTTTGACGATTATCCAAGTTAAGTTTTTATTAGCTAAAACCAACCATAGAAAAACTTGTGTTTTCAAAGAACCATCTAACTTCTATACTTACTTCCACCACCAAATATTTTCTTCTTCTCAACTTTCTTCCATTTTAGTAATTTAGCCTAGTTTGGTAGTAAATTCTCATATACCTTTTTTTTTTACATTGATTACATTTTCCCAATCTAAAATCTTTAGTGCTTTACGCTTCAATGTATTTAAATATTTATTTAATACCTTTTCTTTGTCTCCCTACAAGTATAGAACACTCGTTAATTTCCATTCTCAAGCATGCACTCCTACCATTCAAATTAGATGCATTTTATATTGAATTTATCCCCATAACATGTAGATCATTTATCAAATATTATGGTAGTTTAAAATTTCCTTTGCCCTGTAACACCCTCCTCCCACATCTACCCTAGTAATCGGCCCATCGAGGTAAATATGTGATGAGAGGTTACTATAGTTCGATTCGATCTCTATGTGACCTTAATAAAATGGAATCGATAGAAACACAACAAACAGACCTTCCACATTAGCTACAGGACCCCTAAGAATAGTGTCAACACTTCAAGCAGCTTGCCCTTAGGTCCCACTGAACTTTCTAATCACTTGACTTCTCGGCGCTCTCATTTTAGGGGCATGACACATCTAGGGACCTATGGGTGCTCTCATAGGCCTACATGCCAAGGTCTAGGACCAATTTGTCCAGTTCTGTGCTAGTGTCCTTGAGATTTGAGCCATTTTTTTTGGCCCAGAGCTTGGGTCACTACTTAGAATGGAATGATATCTTAATAGAAATAAAATAATAGGGAATCAATGAAGTAGAATTAATTAGTTAAACAAACCCTTAACCAGACCACTAGTAGTCATGACATACATTTCGTCAAACATATCACAAACATGTAATCTAGAGGTGTAAACAACAAAATTAGGCATATGGATCTCATACTTTTTGAGAAACTCTAAGAACCATTGTTCCCTCATGTCTTTTGTTGCATTATCATCTATTAGGTCATAGATACATTGTCCATTCATTTACAAGTAAAAACATACTGAGAGCAATACATAGCTGTTATGATAAAACATACATATAACCAGCGTAGTAACAACAAAATACCATAAATATATCAGCCATAAAATCCACATATAAACTAGTACATTTACAAATGAAACCCAAGGGCAAGAATTTCTCATTAATGAATGCAAAACCAACCGAAGATGGGACTACCACATTCTGCCTAACCATAGATTGGTTGATCCAAGTCTCTCTTCAGCCAATCACCCTCATGCCATATTCCAAGCATGAATGTGGGCCTCATAACCAACCAAAAAGAACCAAACAAGCATGGATGCAACCGAGTTCTCCACCTACACCGTGAGGAATTTGAGTGCCTCCTACTCTCTCAGGATTTACCGTAATTCATAGTTTGATCCATGGATTACTAGGCTCTACACCGAGACCCACTCTCCATGCTTTATCATACATCCCATCCCTGGAATACTAGGCTCAACGAAGAGAAATCCACCTATTGGCTTTACCATATATATTTCCATTCACCGGAAAGGATTCCTAGGCCCATCGAGGCACACAATCGTGGCTTTACCGCAACCCACAGTCTGGCTGGGTTACTATGCTAGTGGCTTTACCATGATCCACAGTCTGGTTCAAGGACCACTAGGCCATGTGCTTTTCATTTTGAAGATCCACCCCACTCTACTTCGAATCCATCTCAACCAAAGTATGAGAACCCATCTCATCAAGGCTATCAGGAAATGGCAAGGCTAGGCTAAAAATTTTGTCATACCTGGAAAAACCCATGCCTTGACAGAAAACAACCACACGCAACACCATGCATGCCAAATATAGCAAGGAAAATACACATGCAAATCAACACCTGCAAATAATATTGTTGTGGTTGCTTGATCCTACCTTTTCCTTCTTTATCTTTGCTTCCTCTTTCCTTCTTTATCTTTCTTGCTCCAATGCCAAAGTGCTCCAAGAAAACTCTGTGTCCAAAAGTGAGAGAGAGAGAGAGAGAATAATGAGAAAGCTCCAAAACTCAACTGACAAAAAGTTAGCAACTAATCCTCAAAAGCCTTTTTATGAATGATGCCTCTATTTGATTCATTTTCCATTATTTTCCTTCATTTTCCTCCTCACATGCAACCTGTGATCTTTCACCTCCCTTTTCTCCTAATTTCCCTTATATTCATAAATAAATGTGCCAAAAATGCCATTTTTCTTTTCCAAAGACCTAGCCATTTCCTTTTCCAATTTCCTTAGCCATAATAAGCCAAATGAACACCCCCTAGGATGTCTTTCCCAACATTCAGCTTGGAATAAGCATCCCACCAATGTGGTTATTATTTTTTTAATTTTATTACATGGAATTTTCATCATGGTTGCTATAGAACCCTCCCCCCTTGGAGGACATAGTCCTCAGTGTTCAATCACACATATACCTCAGCAAACGCTAGAAATAAAACATACTACTCATGGAGCTTTATAACATAGCTTGATGTAGTATTTACAATGATCACCCTGCTGAGTGCCAAGCCACATGACAACATAACAACATAACAACGTGATAGCATAGTAACATGACAATCATAATAACATGACACCCATACCTCGTATTGGAGGTTTATAACACATCTCATGGCGATATTTACATCCATATACATATGTACATATGGAAATATCCCCAAAACATATACCAAGGAACCATATCAAAACATATACCAAAACACCTTATCAAAACATATACCAAACACCATATAAAAACTGCTTTGCCTCAACCGGCGAACAAGGAAGGATACATGGCCCACATTTGATTTTTCATCTCCCATGTAGCTTCATCAGGACTAAAGTGCTTCCATTTCACCTTAACTTTCTCGATTGCTCGGTTCCAGAGCATGAGTACCTTTTTCTGCAATACACACTGAGGCTCCGTTGGAATTCTCCATCTAGTTCCGCCTGTAATACAGACTAGTCAATCACATGATCAACATCATTAACATACCTCTTAAGCAATGATACATGGAAAACATCATGGAATTTCATTGTTAGAGGCAGTGCAAGTTGATAGTCTACTAGCTTAATCCTCTCAATGAAACTGAAGGGTCCACAGAACCATGGTGCCATCTTGGCACATGATCTAATCCGTAAGGAGATCTTCTTCGGTTTGATGCGCAAGTACACATGTTCCCCAACCTGGAACTCCTTGAAAAGCCTATTTTGGTATGCATAGTTCTTCTTCTTATCCTGTTATTCCTTTATACTCTTCTTGATCACCTACATTTCATTTTCCATGTCTACCAACATGTCTGGTCCAATCAGCACTCAGTTAACTGGATCACTCCAACTGATAGGAGTATTGCGACACTTTCTATATAATTCCTCAAAAGGACTCATCCTCAATGACTCTTAATAACCATATTTGTATGTGAACTCAACCAAGGGAAGATAATCCTCCTACTTTTGTGTTAATGCATCACATACATCCTCAATATGTCCTCCAATATCCTATTGATGCTCTCTGTCTTTCCATCTGTCTGCAGATGATAAGTTGTACTAAAGGCTAACTTTGTGCCCAAACCTACAAACAACTCCTTCCAAAACTTGGAAGTGAACTTTGCATCCTTGTCTAACACAATATTCTTTGGAAAACCATGCAACCTGACCACATCTTTGAGGAATACCTATGCCACATCGCTAGCTGAGAATGTAGACTTCACTGGAATGAAGTGTGCAACTTTTCCACAACAACCATGATGGAATCATGTAGTCTCACTTTCTTTAGCAACCCTATGATGAATTCCATGGAAATTACTTTCAATTTCCACTCTAGAATCGCTATCGGTTGTGGTAGTCCGCCTGGATGTTTACACTCTGTCTTTACTCATTAAAAATCAAAACACCTAGCCATAAACTCTACTACATCCCTCTTCAGATTCAGCCAATAATAAAATTTCTTCACTGCAATAAATGTCTTCTAATAACCTGGGTGACCTAATTTTTTTGTTGTAAGACAATAACCCACATCCCGTGCACCTATACATGTACCTGTATTGTCACCTATATTTGCACTTGTACCTATACCTATACTACCACCTATACCTATACCAATACTATGTTGCAACCTGTGTATAATCTCCATATACCTGACATCCTGCTAACCTGCCTGGAAGATCTTATCCTTTAAGTTTTTCCCATAGGAACTCATAGTTTCCAAGTGATTTACCTATACCATCCTACTGAGAGAATCTACCACCCTGTTCTCTTTACCTTTGATGTACCTGATCTTGAAATTAAACTCATTGATCGTGGCCAACCATCTAGCCTATTAGGCGTTCATATTTGGCTAGTCAAACAAATAACTCAACCCAATATGATCACTCATCAATACAAACCTCTTGCCAAGAAGATAGTGCCTCCACATATTCAATGAATTTATGATTGTTGCTAACTCAAGATCATGTGTCGGGTAGTTTTGCTCGTGCTCGTTTAGTTTCTATGACTCAGATCCTACGACATTTCCATCATGCATAAGGACTCCACCAAGTCCTCTCTTGCAAGCATCTATGCATACTACAAACTCGTTGTCTGGATATGCACTAGTGCATGTGTCAACAATTGCATAAGCTGCTCAAAACTAGCCTCACACTCCTCTGTCCATTTGAACTTCTTACATTTCCTCTGCAATGATGTGATAGGATAAGCAATTTGTGAGAAGTTCTTGATGAACCTCTTATAATAGCCTACCAACCCCATGAAATATCTCACCTCATAAACACTCTTAGGAGCTACCCACTCCATGATGGCCCTTATCTTCTTTGGATCTACTGTAGCGCCCTCCTTGGAGACAACATGCCCTAAGTAATGTACCTTAGTCTGAAAGAAACTACTCTTGTTGAGCTTAGCATATAATTGATGCTCCCTCAAAAACATAAACATAGTTATTAAATTCTCGGCATGCTCTTCCTCATTTTTAAAATATACCAATATATCATAAATGAACACAATAACAAACTTATCCAAATATGGAAACAACACACTATTCATCAAGCAAATAAACATAGTTGGAGCATTAGTTATGCCACATGGAACTACAACAAACTCATAATGCTCATACCTGGTACAGAAAGTTGTCTTGTAAATGTCCTCCTCTTTGATGTGTACCTGATGGTATCCGGATCTCATATCAATCTTCGAGTACATTGTTTCTCCCTTGAGCTGATCGAACAAGTCACCAATCCTCGATAAAGGGTACCTGTTCTTGATGGTCACTTTGTTCAACTTCCTGTATTCAATGCATAATCTAATAGTTCCATCTTTCTTCTTCACAGACAATATAGGTGTGCCCCAAGGTGATAGACTTGGCATAATGTATCCCTTGTCCAACATTTCCTTCAACTACAACTTTAACTCCACCAAGTTAGGTGTTCTCATCATGTAAGGTGATTTTGATGTTGGAGTTTCCCCTGGAACTAACTCAATAGAAAATTCTACCTCCCTGTGAGCTGGAAACTCTGCAATGTCCTCAAGAAATACATCCTAAAACTATTTCAGAACTGGGTACCTGCTCAACACATCTGCATCCTCAACCTCCTTACCTGTATCATTAGAAATGTGCATTGCAAATAACATACACCCCTTCCTACAACTACGCTTTGCCTTCATAGTTGTCACCATCCTAACTGATGTGGATTTCTTCTTACCCTGCAAGACTCTTGGTTCCCCATTGTCATCAACACACTCAATGGCTTTGTCATAACAGTTTATCTTGTTTTTATGAAGACACAACCAATCCATACCCAACAACATACTTTATGATCCCAAGGGTAATACATTCAAATGTGTTGTTGTAGGCATGCCATTCAAATTAAATGCACAAACTCTTACCCAATGATGAACTCACTTCTTTGTACCTGTAGCCAACTACACTAACCAAGATTTTGCATGTATTTCCTTACTAAATCCACACTTATCCACCAAGTCAGGAGTAACATAACTCTAGTTAGATCCAGGGTCAATCAAAATAGAAATAACTTGAGCACAAATCTTACTCTCCATCTCAATGATAGATGTTTGATGTTTTGTTTGTCTATTATCCATGACTGCATAAATACGAGGAATACTCTACCCCACATCTCCAACAGTATGCGCCTCCTGTGCATTGTATATCTTAGGCCTACCAAACTAATTATACGAACAATCTCTCCTAGGGTATTCTTCACCACATGTCCAACACTCCAACTGACCAGTGCCCTCACCTCTATGTTGTTGTTGTGACCCATGTCCCTGTTTAGCTGCACTAAACTTCGTTTGTGGTGCCATATTTTCTTTCCCATCTGAAGTCAAGGGCTTTCTCTCTTAGGCTATCATTTACCTTTACCTTTGTCTTTCCCTTTCCACACTTGCTGAGATTCATTTGTACGCTTTGATTGTTCATAGCAATGCTTCAATTTACCAATGACTTCCTCAAATGACTGAGGCTCATCATACTCAATCCGATCTCTAAATGCTAATGGAAAACTATGGAAAAATTGTTGAACTTTAGCCTTCTCATCTACAACATCCGTACATACCTCAATAGCTCCAGAAACTTGTTCGTGTGCTCTTCATCTGTCATTGACCCCATCTTTAGCTCATAGGATTCTTTGGCCTTACTGTCGTAATAACTTTCTTACAAGTACTTCTTCCTGAAAAGCCCTCTTGAACTCCCACCAACTCAAGTCATCCATCCTGATGTCTCTGAACTGCTTCACATATTCCCACCAAATGTTTGATTTACCTTTCAAGTTGAAGGTAGATATTTTGGCCTTCATGTTATCTTTGTTCTCTGCAACTCAAAGAATTTGTTCATTCCAAGTATCCAAGCCTCTGTATATTTCGACTTCTTCACATCTCCATCAAAAGTAGGTGGATTTTTTTTTCTTAAATTCATCTGGAAAGTATCCCATATCACTCCTTCTGTAAGGATAATAACGATGATGATCATGGTGTCTGTCAAAACCAGAACTAGAATAGTACATGTACTCATCACCCCTCCTATCCGGAGTGTCCAATAGCCTGTCATCTCTCACCATGTCAGCTCTATCCAACATGTGTCTACCGGGAGACCTACTACCATATGCCCCATTAGTTATGTCCTCCTGACCATGGTTGATTCAAAGTGGCCCTTGTCGCTGCAGTTCTAACAAACTTTGAAGGAGTATTGCATTAACCTCTATTTGTTTATCTTGTGCCTGTATGATCCTGACATTACCTGCCTTACAAATCCTTATTTCTTCCTTCAACCTTCTCAACATATATTCCAAATCACATGAGTGCCCACCATGTTGTTCATCTGATTCATAGGGAGAGTTCTTGTAGTATACCATCTTGCTATTCATTTTGACTTTCTTTCCTAAAAGGCATAATATGTCAAATAAACCAAATCATAACAAAACAACGTACCTTAGTATAGTTTGGGGAGGTTACCTCATCTGCAAGATCATCCAAATCAGCATGATACATGTATAACATAATCATAACAGTATATAGACATATACAAATAAATGCATCAACACATAAACATGATTCATTCTAGTTAGAGTCCAGTCATCGGTTCATGACCATATCAACTACACATGCCATGACCTCATGCATGACAACAACAACCATTACTCCACTATACACATGCCACATGCAACATCAACATGCATAAGCAATGCAAAATCAATGCATAAGTAACCACAAACATGCGTAGACGCATGTAATAAAGCATAAGCAAACAATACTTGTAACAAAACCTACAAGACTAATACATGTAACCAAACATAAAAGAATGCAACCTAAATTACAAAAATGAAACCAAGTGACATATAACAACATGTAAGCAACATATAACAACATCTAACCAGTCATACACTCATGACGATGCACTCCACAATAACAATATCAAGCTTTACATGACAACACCAATATAACCATGATCAATAGCATGAAAATGCAACAAGCACATGGAATGCAAGTGTAAGATACACACATGCAACTGACATGCATACATGACCAACACACAACCCATCCTGTCTGAGGGGTGAACCATGCTCTGATACCGCTCTCTAATACCCTCCTCCCACATCTACCCCAGTAACTGGCCCACCAGGGTAAATATTCGACGAGAGGATACTATGGTTAGATTTGACCACCTATATGACCTTAAGGAAATGGAATTGATGAAAAAACAACAAACATACCTTCCACATCAGCTATAGGATCCCTAAGAACCATGCTAACATTTCAGGCAGCTTGCCCCTAGGTCCCACTGAACTTTCTAATCACTTGCCCTCAGGACACTCTCATGCTATGGGCATGCTAGTATCTAGGGACCTTTGGACGCTCTCACAGGCTTGCATGCCAGTGTCTAGAGAATTCTAGATGCTCTCACAGGCCTACATGCCAGCATCCAGGTAACATTTTTTCCATTTTTGTGCCAGCATCCCCAGGATTTGAGCCAATTTTTCTAGCCCAAAGCCCAGGCCACTACCTAGAATGGAATGATATCTTAAGAGCAGTAAAACAACAGAGAAACAATGAAGTAGAAGCAATTAGTTAAACAAGCCCTTAACCAAACCCCTAGTAGCCATGACAAGAATTCCTTCTAACGTATCGCAAACATGTAATCTATAGGTGTAAACAACATAATTAGGCATAGGGATCTCATACTTATCTGAGAATCACTAAGAATCATTTTTCCCTCATGTCTTTTGCTTCATTATCATCTATTAGGTCATAGATACATTTTCCATTCATTTACAAGTAAAAACATATTGAGAACCATACATAGTTATTGTCATAAAACATGCATATAACCAGCATAGTAACAACATAAATACCATAAATATATCAACTATAAAATCCATGTATAAACCAGTACATTTGCACATGAAAACCAAGGTAATGAATTTCTCATTAATGAATGCAAAAACCAACTGAATATGGGACTACCACATTCCACCTGACCATAGATTGGTTGAGTCAAGTCTCTCTTTAGCCAATCACTCTTGTGCCATATTCCAAGCATGAATGTGGGATTCATAACCAACTGAAAAGAACCAAACAAGCATGGATGCTACCGGAGTTCTCCACCTACACCGTGAGGAATTTGAGTGCCTCTTGGTCTCTTAGGATTTACGTAATCCACAATCTGATCCAGGGATCAATAGGTCCTACACCGAGACCCACTCTCCAGGCTTTACCACACATCCCATCCCGGGACTACTAGGCCCAACGGAGAGAAATCCACCTCTTGGCTTTACCATATATCCCGTCATTCACCTGCAAGGATTCCTAGGCCTAACAAGGCATACAATCCTGGCTTTATCGTGTATCCCACCATTCACCGCCAAGGATTCCTAGGCCCAACAAGGCACACAATCTTGATTTTACCGCAACCCACAGTCTAGCTTAGGGTTACTAGGCTAGTGGCTTTATCGTGATCCATAATCTGGTTCAAGGACCACTAGGCCATGTGTTTTTCATTTTGGAGATCCACCCAACTCAACTTCGAATCCATATGGCAATCTATCTCAACCAAAGTATGAGAACCCATCTCATCAAGGCTATCAGGAAATGGAAAGGCTAGGCAAAAAATGTTGTCACACCTGGAAAAACTCATGCCATGACATAAAACAACCACATACAACACCATGCATGACAAATATAGTAAGGAAAGAACACATGCAAATCAATACCTACAAAGAATCTTGTTGTAGTTGTTGATCCTGCCTTTCCCTTCTTGATCTTTGCTTCCTCTTGCCTTCTTTGCTTTTCTTGCTCCAATGCAAAAGTGCTCCAAGAAAACTCTCCAAGACTAAGAGAAAGAGAGAATAATGAGAGAGCTCCAAAACTAAACTCAAAAAAGGTTACGAATTGATCCTCATAAGCCTTTTTATGAATGAGGCCTCTATTTTCTTTATTTTCCTCCTCACATGCAACCTGTGACCTTTCACCTCCATTTTATCCTAATTTCCATTATTTTCACAAATAAATGTGCTAAAAATGTCATTTTTCCTTTCCAAAGCCTTAGTCATTGCCTTTGTCAATTTCCTTAGCCATAATAAACCAAATGAACACCCCATAGGATGTCTTGCCAAACATTCATCTTGGAATAAGTGTTCCACCAATCGTGGTTATTATATTTCTACTTTTATTGCATGGAATTTTCAGGGTTGTTACATACCCCCAATCCATAAATCTTCTTCAATTCTCGCTCTATTACTTTTCCCTAATTACTATGTTGACCTTTTCAATTATGGAAATCTTTTAACCAAATCTCTTCGTACAATTAATGATCCTTGAGTATTTTTCTTTTTCTCTATAAACCAATTTTCCATAGAAATTCCTTCTAGATATTTTTATTTCATGACTTTTCCATGTAAACATCCATTATAGATTAGCTTCTTAAAAAAAATTCTATTAATGACCCGCCAAAAACATATATGTTTTTCAAACCACAACCTACATCTTCCTTTAATTTAGCCACTTTGATACACTTAACTAAATGAATGCCTTCCTTTTCCTTCTTCAAATCCTATAAAAACTAAAACATCTTTTTCCTTATTTTAGTTAGTATATCTTTTAGGAAATAATTATCCAATACACTAAAATACTTTGTGAAATATTCTTAATTAACATTAATAAATTCTCTCATTACAATCACCTATTATATCAAAAAAAAACATTCTAAACTTATCCCATAAATAAATGATATTTTATCTTAACTTTTTTTAACCAATTCACTACACAATTAACAATATTATAACATTTAATTTAAATTACATAAATCAATATTTATTAGTCCTTGCATTGTCAGAAACTATAGAATTGGCCTCACGATCAAAGAGCATTAATTTTGCATGTGTTTTTGCAATTTTAACCAAAGTTTCATGAAAATGTTGAATTTTACTATTTTTTTTTGGTAATTTCAAAGATAATTTTCTAATCTTCTAGTAATCTGGCTTCTAATTTTTTATTGGCTCAAAAAATTTTGATGGGACATAATTCATTTAGTGGGAGGTGTTTTATTTCTATTATTTCTCAATCCTGACAATTCATTTAAAAAAAAAAAAACTAATTTCCTTAGTTATTATTTCGTGGGTGAGTGTTTAACATTAACATTGTTATGCCTAACCCTGCTATGCGTGACACCAAACATACTACAAGTTCCTTAAGCGGAAAAGGGGGGAGAGGTGTAGGATGAAACATTGTGCAAAGGAAGCTTGGTAGCTTGGTATTGAGTGTCACTATTTTGCATTCATTACAAAAAAAATTCTCTTATATTTAAGATTTTTTTTAAAAGCATGTCGAAGTTCCAAGGCAGAGAATAGGCGTGTGAATTTTTGCTTGTGCGGAGCTTTTCGTGTGCGGAAACCTCTGCACTAGCAAAGCTCCACACACCTATCTTGAAACGCAAGCGCTGAATACACTCCATGTAATTTGGAATCCTCTTTGGTGAGTTGTTCCAAATTCTTATCACCGCTAATGTTGTACTTCCGATCTGTTGGAACGACCACAGAATACCAATTTCAATTATTACAGAATTCATCATTGGGTACTATACATAGGTCATCGGATGAACCATTATAGAAGAAGCAATGGCGATCAGTTTCTCCCCAATCAAACCACGTAAGGTTTTTGTTGATATCCTAGGTTTATTTCCAAATAGAAATCTATAGATTCCACAGTTGGATCTAGATCGTGCTAACGTTGCAAATGCATAAACAACCGCATTCGAGCTTCCTCCCATAGCTTATCCAATACTACCTTCGAAGGATCGACCTGCACGATAGACTAAAAAAATGCGAGGTAGGAACGAGAACAGTGATATGGTAGAAAATTGAATTGCAACCTTCGAGGTTAGAGGTGTTAAACGTGAAGCCGAATTTCAGTGCTGACCTCGCCATCCTCAGTGGTCCTCCGCCCACACCAACTTCAGCGTAGTCCTCAGTCCTCTGCCGCCAACGCCCCAACTTCAGCGTAGTCCTCAGTCCTCTGCCGCCAACGCCATTGACGACAACCTACCACAGCTTCCATCTGATTTTGCATGAATTTCACATGTAGTTTATTCTTATCATCTTTGTGCTCTTCTATAAATTTGTATTTTCCTGAGCCTTAGAATGCAACCTAATTTCACATCTAGTTTATTCTTATCATCTTTGTGCTCATCTATAAATTTGTATTTTCCTGAGCCTTAGAATGCAAGCCAAGGCAAGGCCTTCTGAGATTAATAAAAAACTCGGTGTTATTTCTTTTCTTCTCCATTGTTCTCCATTCTTACCTCAAGTTGTGTCTATGATTAGTTTTATTGTTTGTTGTGCTTTTCTGATCTCAACAAATGGTATCAGAGATTTGTATCATATCCATGATCTCTTCATCGCTAGTTTTCACGCGAGTTTTCGATTGGAGAAACAACGGTCATATCGGCAATATGAGGGAATGCTTGCCAGGAGCTACAGATTATTAATGCATGGATAGCTAAGCTTGTAACTATAATTAATGAAGGTGCAGTCTATTTGGATGAAGAGATTGATCAATTGGACGATGATTTCATCTCTTGTTTTCACGCCACTTTCCGATAAGAGAAACAATGGCAAAGACTATAGAGCATTAGCGTGATTCAACTCTTGCCAGATGTTCTTGCAATGTTGAGTCTCGGCTGAGGAATTTGCAGCAGAAAAGACTATAGAGCATTAGCGTGGAAGGTGAAAGACAGTGTTGTTCTTTGCATTCCTAGCACACGAAGGCAATTTATAATTATATTTCGTTGCTTGCACTTTAGTATTTTTTTTCATGGCACGTGAAATTAAAGGATGTGGGAAAATCATAGTTATATAATTAAAAAGGAGTGGGTATGTTATGTATAATTTTATATATGGTGACACATATACAATTATATATATTTTATAAAAGTTAAGTGGTCTTCCTTTAATTAATTTTGCACACCCTTTTTTTAATTATTGAAAAAATAAAAAGGGAAGAGGTGATTATAATATCCTTTTTGAGAGGAGGTTAATTTTTGGCCGGTGTAATAATTAAATTTTTATTTTAAGTGGAGTTTTGTTTTTGTGGGCGTGAATTTTATTGAGAATGGAGATAGCAATTATTTATA
The DNA here is from genome assembly GCA_000404065.3 of Pinus taeda. NCBI lineage: Eukaryota > Viridiplantae > Streptophyta > Pinopsida > Pinales > Pinaceae > Pinus > Pinus taeda. Next base: position 65,439 of record APFE030776028.1, read on the forward strand.
TGGAGAAATTGAGTGGGGCTAATTTTTCCCTGTGGAAATCACAAATGGAGGATATATTGATTTTAAAGGATCAATATTTTTTGATTGAGGGCACAACAAATAAACCCTCATCGATGACGGATGAAGAGTGGAATAAGATAGATATAAAGGCGATTGCAACAATCCGCCAATATCTAGCAAAAAATATCAATTTCAATGTGTCCGAAGAAAAGACAACAGAAGGATTATGGAAGAAGCTCCATGATCTATATGAGAAGAACACGGCATAAAAAAAAGTGTTCTTGATGAAGAATTTTTATAATCTCAAGATGAAGGAGGGTGCTTCAGTTGTTGAGCACTTGAATGAATTCAATATTATTACTATTCAAATTTCCTTTGTTAAAAGCATTCTAGATGATGAAATTAGAGTTATTTTGTTAATGTGTTCTATGCCAGACAGCTGGGAAAATTTAATTGTAGCTATGAGAACTTCAACAACTGCAGGGACCCTACAGTTTGATGATGTCAATAGTAGTTTAATGAATGAGGAGTTGTGATGCAAGTTAATTGCGGAAAACTAAGGAGGAGAAGCTCTAGCTCTAGCCGATTGTGGTAGGAGAATTGATCAAGGCCAATAAGGGCATTCAAGATCGAGAGGTTGACCGAAATCAAGAAGGGGCAGGCTCATTTTCTTTCATTTTGTCAAACCCAGGCACATGAAGGAAGAATGTCGAGGCTGGAAGAAAGGACAAAAGGATCAGAAATCGACTAGTAGAAATCACAAGTCAACCAGCACAAATGAAGGTGAGACTTGTGAGACTATTGTTGTAGTCATAGATGGTGATGTGTTATTTACTATTTCAATAGAAGATGCATGTTTATATACATCTAGCAGTAGATTTGATTGGATCCTTGACTCGAGGGCATCTCATCATGTAACCACTTGCAAAGATAGTTTTGTTGCATATAATTCTAGCGATTATGGTAGAATGCATTTGGGGAATAATGATTTTTGCAGTATTGTTGGAGTGGGAGACGTACAGATCAAGATGAACGATGGACAAGACATATTGTCGAAATATGTCATGCATGTACCAGAAATGCACATGATTTTGATCTCTATGGGATAGCTAGATGATGAAGTCTATTCCACAAGATTTGGAAAAGGAGGCTAGAAAAATAGCAAAGGAGAATTGGTCGTGGCTAGAGGACCTAAGATAGGAACATTATATACATTGAAGGCAATGATAAGAAATCCAGATTTGGTTGATGTCACAAAAGAAGGAAATTCAGCATAGCTGTGGCATAAAGCTTGGGTCACATGAGCGAGAAGGGCTTAAAAATCCTTGTTAGTAAAAATTTATTGCTAGGTTTGAAATCCTACAACCTTTATCTTTGTGAGAATTTTATATATGTCGACAAAGAAGGGTTTCATTCCTTAGACTCGGTGACCATGACAAAAAGAAATTTTTTTTAGAATTGATACACTCATATGTGTTTGGTCCTGTTAACATCAAGTCATTAGGAGGAGCATCATATTTTGTAACATTTATAGATGATGCATCCAGGAAGGTTAGGGCCTACCCTATAAAAAGTAAAAATGAAGTGTTTGAAATATTTCAAAATTTCCATTTTGGTGTTGAAAGAGAGACTAACAAATTTCTCAAGTGCTTGAGAACAAATAATGGTGGAGAATATTGCTCAAATGCATTCAAGGGATATTGTAACAGGTTTTGCATAAAGCATGAGAAGACGGTGCCTAGTACTCCTCAACAGAATGGTGTCACAAAAATGATGAATAACACCATTATGGAAAAGGTGAGAAGTATGTTGTCCAATTCTAGTTTAGCAAAGCAATTTTGGGAAGAAGTTGTAAGAACAACTTGCTACCTTATAAATCAATCTCCAACTATAGCCTTGGATGGTGGTATCCCTGAAGAAGTTTGGACTAGTAATAAGTTGAATTATTCTCATTTGAAAATATTTGGATGTGAAGCCTTTGTACATATTCCCAAAGAAAATAGAACTAAGCTAGATGATAAATCTATGAAATGAATTTTTCTAGGATATGCGGATGAAGAATTTGGTTATTGTCTATGGGATGCAATCAAACATAAAATCATTAGAGGCATGGATGTTATATTTAATGAGTCAAAAATTTTAAGAGGACTGTAGGTGAGCTAGAGGTCAAGAAAGTTATTGACAGGTTTGAAGAGCAGTAGGAAGAAATCCCACCAATGCAAGAAAATGGACAGCAAATTCAAGAACAAGAAGGATAGCAAGTGGAAAATGATGAACACCAAGAAGAAGGAATCTTGCAGGAACCTTGCAGGAGATTCAACCTGATAATGCACCACCACAGTTCATTCACAGATCTTCTAGGCTTCATAAGCCTTCACAAAGGTATCTTCCTTCAAACTATATGTTATTGGTTGATGAAGGTGAGCCTAATTGTTTTCAAGAGGCTTGTAAAGTTGAGCACAGTAAAGAATAGAAAAAAGCGATGAACGAAGATATGAACTCTTTGCTGAAAAATAAAACTTGGGAGTTGGTAAATCTCCCAAAAGGTATAAAGGCTCTACAAAACAAATGGGTTTACAGGATTAAGCATGAAGGTGACAAAAATAAGGAGAGGTATAAAGCAAGGCTAGTGGTGAAAGGATTTGCCCAAAAAGAAGGTATTGACTTCCCTAAAATTTTCTCACTTGTTGTTAATACGTCATCCATTAGAGTAATTCTTAGTCTTGTTGTTCCTTTAGACTTATAATATGAACAGTTAGATGTAAAAATTGCTTTCCTTCATGGTGAATTGGAGGAAGAAATTTATATGGAGCAGCGAGAAGGATACATATAAAAAGACAAAGAAGACCTTGTTTGCAAGTTGAAGAAGAGTCTCTATGGGTTGAAACAAGCACATCAACAACGGTACAAGAAATTTGATTCATTCATGTTGGAACATGGTTTTCACAGTGTGGAAGTTGACCATTGTGTCTATATCAAGAGGTATGATCAAGGAAAGTATATCATATTATTGTTATATGTGGATGACATGTTGATTGTTGGGCATGATAAGAATATGATTAATAGGTTGAAGAAGGATTTGGGCAGCAAATTTGCAATGAACGATTAGGCATGAGGATCATGCTTGACAGGAAAAATAAAAGGTTGCGGTTGTCACAAGAAAATTATATCAAGAAGGTGTTTGATTGGTTTAATATGAAGGATTCCAAACCAGTTGGTGAACCCCTTGCAACTCACTTCAAGTTGAGTACTGAGTTATATCCTAGTGATGACAAGGAGAAGGAAGAGATGAGCAAGATTCTTTATGCATTCGTAGTTGGCATCTTGATGTATGCCATGGTATGTACACAACCAGACATTGCATATTCAGTGGTAGTAGTGAGCAGGTTCCTTGCCAATCCAAGAAAACAACATTGGCAAGTAGTAAAATGGATTTTAAGGTATCTCAAGGGTAATAGTCATTATTGTTTATGTTTTGGTCATAATGAGACTCTGCTTGAAGGATTTACAGATGCAAATATGGTTGGAGATATGGACACCAGAAAGTCCACTACAGGTTATTTGTATACATTTGCAGGTGCAGCAGTATCTTGGGTGTCAAGGCTATAAAGAATAGTAGCTCTCTTTACAATAGAACTAGAGTACATAGCTGCAACAGAAGCTTGTAAAGAGATGTTGTGGATGCAATGATTCCTAGGAGAGATAGGAATAAAGTAGGACAAGTATGTGTTATATTGTGATAGTCATAATGACATTCACCTGGCAAAAAACCCATCATTTCACTCAAGAACCAAGCACATTGACTTAAGGTGCCATTGGATCCGGCATGTATTGGAGAAAGGGAAGTTATCCTTGGAAAATATCCATACATATAGGAACCCTGTTGATATGCTCACAAAGATTCTACCAAGAAATAAACATGAGATATGTAGAGGCATGGTAGGACCCAGTGTGACTTGATTCAAGATTCTTCATTCGGCTTCAAGTGGGAGAATTTTAAATGTGAAGTCGAATTTCAGTGCCAACCTTGTCATCCTTAGTCGTTCGTCACCCATGCCGACTTCGACGTCATTCTAAGTCATCCGTCACCCATGCCACCAACAACAACCTACCATACCATCCATTTGTTTTGCATGAATTTCACATGTAGCTTATTCCTATCAACTTTGTGCTCATCTATAAATTTGTATTTTCCTGAGCCTTAGAATGCAAGCCAAGAAAAGGCCTTCCATGATTAATAGAATTTTGTGTTATTTCTTTTGTTCTCCATTGTTCTCCATTCTTATATCCTCTATGTTTGTGATTAGTTTTATTGTATGTTGTACTTGTCTGATTTCAACAAGAGGAGGATCCAAAATTGACAATATTTCTCTTTGAACTTTGATAATTTTCTAAATATGTAAAGAATGGGGAGGTCTATAATTTATCACAATTTCTTCCACTAACACTAGTACCCACTGCAATGGGCAAACATTGTTTAGATAGTATTCGTTGTAGAGTTGTTGAGTGCACATTGCACATACACTGCTCATTCAAAGTTATGATGATGACGTTCATTTCCCATGATTGGATATCTACATATGGGATTCATGGGATTCAACTCGAGTGGGTGGGACTACTTCCAAGTTGATTCCAAATATCAAAATTCCAAAACTTAGAATTGGTGGTGAGACATGCTTTCATATTGCTTGTATCCTCCTACACTACAAGTGTATGGGTAATGTCAAGCATTCAAGAATCAAGTGAATTTTACGATGATGAAGTTGCTTCTTATTTTCAAAAATCTTACTGCATTATAACCGACAAAGATCTTACTGTGTTATAACTGACTCTCTTGCAAATTCGGGTGGGTGAAATTAAAGCTTATACTTATAAGCTTTAGCTGCCATATATCTACATTGATTAAGAATTCCATGTGCTTATTCACATAATCGTTTGAATTTAAGAATTAGAGATTTGTTTCTTTTCCAAGAGAGTCATCACTCAAGCAAGAGATTTGCAAATGCAAAACATATATGCGAACTCTTTCAATGATTCTCAACACTGAATAATTTGTACAACCAACTAAATAAGTAAATTGTGTTGTTTACATGTAAAAACATGGACTAAGTAATAATGGCGAGAAATCAATAGCTGAGTTGAATCTGATGAATTTTAGGGCCATGGGAGTTTGTTCCGAAAAGTATGGATTTTTTATATCGATCAAAAAATGATGTATATCTAAATTCACTTCTAACAACATTAAAATTCATAACCAAACATCACAATTAAGCAATTCCTTCCATTGTTTTTCAATTAATGGATTTGTCAAACATGGTTAAGGCCTATGTAGTGCTAGCTAGATATGTAACCTATCAAGTGTTTATTTAATGTTGGGTAAATTTTGATTTTTGATGGCTAAATGTCTAATTGATAGAACTATCCCTGCAAGATGACAAAACGGTGCCTGCAACTATTGTTGTTCGAGAGCAACATAAATTATTACATGTATAATGTATAAAGTTGAAAACGACAATTCAACAGATTCCCAAATGCAATGAACTAAGGTCTGGTTTGGCTCCTTTCATTTTGACCTGTTCCAACAGCAATCAGTGGGGCAATAGCATTCTTTATATAGGCTCAGGACTACATGGGCTAAAGAGGACAGCGAAACCATAATAGTTTGCCTCATTGTTGTGTGGAGGTGGAGTAACTCAATTCACATGGTAATATTTTAAAAGGCTTAGTCTAATTTATAAATGAAATAGTTTTTTATATTAAAATTCACTAAAATCTAGGTTTCAAGATTTTTTTGTTGTTTAAAATATATTTTTGAATGTATAAATAGATTGAGAATCCTAAAAAACCCTCGAGACATTTATACAGATTTAAGTTCAAGTTTTTAAAAATCTCTGCAATATTTTAATTAAAATTAATCAGAAAAATATTGTGAAAAAAACTATTTTATCTATAAATTAGATTACTTCATTTCAAAGCACTATTTTACCCAGAAGTGCCCAGCATTTAATAATCTCGGTCGTCCAGATCATGAGAATCCATGTGGTAAAGCAGTAACATTTTATGTTAGCCTGACTTTTAAGCTGATTGAAAGCAATATCAGCATCAACTATTGAGTGTGTTTAATGGGTTTCGCTTGGATTTGTTCCCACGACATGTTAGTAGATACAGCGAAGTGTGGCCAATTGGACTTCTTACTATTCCGATAACTCATAGGCTTTGCTTGGGCCAAGACCGCTCGCTCCCTTCTGTGCTCTGATATCCGGCCTCGACTAAGCTATATTCGCAAAGGTAAGCTGAGGTAAGATCTACCTCGTAAACTGAAAGAAAGGCAAACATGTAGGTGAAATTTAAGTGTGAAAAGGATAATATGTGCCACCATAACATAACTTAGTTGAAATCCAAAACATTAGTCAATAACATGAGAGCATCCAACACATTAAAATTGTATTTATAATTGTTTAAAAAAAATAACCCATAACAATGGCAAGTGATGTGACTCGTAAGTTTTAATCATAGCATGATTTAGTTAAACAATCACATGCAAGAAAGTGCATGGTATTCAAAAACACATGTATGAACAAAGGATTAGTTTCATTTTGAAGACCATTAACTACATTAGTGTTCATGGAAATATGAGTGACATACATGCACTCCTCTTCTTGCATGATGCATTGAGGTGAGCCCACTAAGTGTCCTCAAATCTATCCTACATCGCTATCCGATATAAAAATGTAGGTAATAGGTGCAAAAAGTATGCCCAGATCAAAGAAGCCACAACCTATCAAAAGGAGGCGCTGGAACTTCATGATTTAATCAAAGATTGATGATGAAGCTGACAGATTGGAGCCAACATCGTAATGAATGGCCAAGGACATCCTGATGGTCGTCACATAGATCCAATAGTTAGAGGCGAGCTAAAAGGCACACAGTGTGGAGGTGTGCGATTAGCGTTTTTTTAACTCTACTTCTTTATATTAATAATAAAAAGGTAGTACATATATTCTATAACATTTTTCTATTTTCCCTTTTTTGGATTACATAATTCAGAGTTGTCTTTCTAGATTATTAATCTTTTACATCAAAAAAAAATTGAAAATGTTATAGAATAAATAAAACATTCCTTATATGTCTAATTTTATGAATAATTGATACTGACTACATTGGTCATGACACCTTATCAAAAGTGGAGAAATAAAACTTACTTGTGTCCCTTGCTATGCATGTTTTTTATAGCAATTCAATTGTCCAGTTTTGTTCTTTGTAAATATGATCAAAATTTACTTGCTGGAAGGTCCTTACCAGAGTTTTGATGTGATTCATCCAATTGATTAGTATAGGAGGGTTTAAATTGTTATGTCTCTTGACCCATTCTATTATGCCCTTGGCATCGATATAAATTTGTATTTGTTCTATTCCAAGCCATTTGGCCACTATCAGTACTCCCTAAAAAAGGATAATTTCAGCTCTACTATTGAATCCTTTCTCGCCTTCCCACAAAAGTGATAGAATTTTTTAGTCTCAATATAAATGACTGCTCCACATCCACAATCTCTCCTAGAACAAGCATTGTAAAAAAACCCCATAGGAAATGATTGCCATATATCTCTAAATTTAAATATTTTGTAACCTTTGCTACCCTGCATCAGCCCAATTTCATTGAAATAGACCATTGTCTTAGTAATATCCTCATGGGCCTCCAATCCTTTCTGATAAAAAATGATAATGTTATACCTCTGCCATATGGTCCATAAGATGTACAAAAGAAGCACCTTGAACCAACAGTCTTTGATCCATGACCTGATACATGAAGATAGCGTCTGGAAATGTCCCATAAGTGTTGTCTTAAAATAACCCAACACCCCCTCCCAAATTGTCTTCGCATAATGACATTGAATAAAGAGATGATTTGTATCTTCCTCTCCCTTCCTACATATAATACAAATTCCCAGTCCATGAAAACCTCGCCTTTGAAGATTATGCCATGTCAGTATACAATCATGAATGGCCAACCAGCAAAAACACTTGATTTTATTTGGGATGTTCCAATTCCATATGACCTAAAAATATAAAGGTAGATTATGGCCCCTTTCCTCTTTCGACAAACTCATATATATATCTTTTACCAACAAAATTTATTTTTTAAGGGTACCTGCCCAGGACATTTGATCCTCGTTTTTATTGATGTGATCCCATCATTTCTAAGAATAATGATATAATCCTCCCATTCCTCATAGTATTCTGCAAACAGATCCAAATCCTATGCCTTGTACCAAGCCTGTAGATCCATGTGATGAGCCCTCTGATGAATAATCTTATTGAGATGAATAATCTCTTTACTATGGATATGTTTGAGAATATGGACCGATAAAGTGTGGCTCCCATTCATACCAATAATGGCATCTAAACCAATCTTGATCACAGATCTGTCACCCACTGACTAACGCACATTTCCCAATAGAAATTATAGAACTTGAATAATGCTTCTCTAGTTGTAAGATATCTAAGATTTTTTCTTCACCCTGTTGGTAATCCATGTCGAAAAGATTGGTCATACATGTATTTTTCCTTGATAATGCTTGACCATATGCCTACTCCCACTATAGCCCTCCACATGTTTTTTATGATGAGAGCCTTATTAAAAGGACTTGGATCTATGATCCCCCAACCTCTGACTTCTACAAGTCTTGCTATAAGTGACCATTGTGCCAGATGTATCTTACTTGATTTCTCTCCATTATGGGCCCCTCTCTAGAAGAAACGCCCCGTTATGAATTGAATCATTTTGATTATTTCCCTGGGTAAAAGACAAAGATGAATCCAATATACAGAAAGATTCTACAATACAGATTTCAGCATTATCAGTGTCCTCCCTAGTGACATCCATTTATGTTTCGAGCAATCCAATTTATTTTAAAACTTTTCAATTAACCATTCTCAATCCTTAATTATGTAACCACACAGTTTCAAATTGAAACCCAAATATACGAAACTATCAACTAAAAGATTAGATGATACCCAAAAAATCTCCCTTATCTCCTTCAACATTGCTTCCTCTCTGCCATTATGTAATAATTTTGACTTTGTTTCATTCATGAGTAGTCCTGAAGCATCCCCAAAAGTCTTAATGGTTTTATGAAATATGGACCACTCAACAATAGAAGTTTTCCCTCCAAATAAAATATCATCAACAAATGTTAAATCGGTTACCTGTTGATGATTGGATAGTTTGACCCCCTGAATGAAGCCTTTGTCCCGGGAGTCCCTCAATTTCCAACTCAATGTATCAATCACCAAAATGAAAAGTAAGGGATACATCGCACATCCCTATCTCAAACCCCTGTAAGACGAAAATAACTTAAAAGGTAATCCATTTATAATCACAGCAAAATTTGTAGATTTAATACACCCCATATCCATCTAGAATTATGAGGATTCATCCCCATTTTAATCATGATCAACAACAAAAATTCCCAATTGATACAATCATAAGCTTTAATCAAATCGACCTTAAGGAGACAAGATTTATGTCTGTTGGATTTAATGGAATGGATCATCCACTGTGTGATTCCAATGATATCGTGTATCCGTGTTTCCTCCATAAATCCAAATTGTTCTTGAGTAATAATTTTGATAGAATCGGTTTAAACCTTCTGGAAATCAGTTTAGATATCACTTTATAAATCGAATTACAAAGGGATATAGGCCTAAAATCTACGAAAGTCAACGGATTCTTATTCTTAGGAATCAACACAAGAAACGTGGCATTGGTGGCCCCTGCAATATATCCCATGTGCCTAAATTCTTCCACCACTGCCAACATATCTAGGAGCATTAGATCCTTAAAGAAAATGAAAGGTTTGACCCCCCATCCGTCCGAGTCTGGACTCTTCTCCTTTGCACATTCCTTCAAGGTCGCCAAGAGGTCATCGCTAGTGATAGGTTGACCCATCCTATCTTTAACCTCTTGGATTATCATGTTAGGAAATAGATCAATAAACACTACTTGATCATCATATCCATGGTTCTTTGTTGCAATTTCCCCTTTATAGTGTGTAATAGAAGCATGTTCAAAATTATCTTGTGGTTTGAAGACATTCCCTTCTAAGTCCCTTATCTGTCGAATAGAATTTTGTTGTTTCCTTAGGTTAAAATGTCTATGAAAATATTTAGTGTTTCTGTCACCCACTTTTATCCATGCGGCCTTGGTTTTCTGTTGAATATCTTCTTCCTACACTTTCAAAATAACACTCCTTTGGCCCTCGAGTACTATGATCTTGTCTCGATATGACAACGAGAAATAGAGAGAATTGTTAATGTCATTCAAGGACTTGAGGTTGTTTTCTATCTCTAATAAAAGTTTCAATTCTTCCCTCTTTTTAATTTTATTCCATATCTGGATCTCTGATTTTAAACATTTTAATCTCTAACTCATGATAACCATAGGAGACCAAGAATAAGAAAGAATAGGACTAGTCCACACTTTGTGAACCAAAAACCTGAAATCGACCATTGACAACCATCGAGGATTGAATTTAAAAGGATATGCCCTCCGAGCCTCCACACCTTTTCAAGAAATCATAATCGGCATATGATCCAATATATACATAGGAATAATGATATATTCTACCTCCACCAAATTGTTGAACAGAGTCTGGCTTACTAAAAATATGTCTAAACGCTTAGAAATACCCTCCCCTCCAGTCCGCCCATTCTTCCATGTAGGAGCCAAAGTTCCTAGAACAGCATCAATCAAAGCATTAGCTTCCAACAGCCCTTTGATGAAGGCAGATAGGGTGTCTTCCCTAGCCTTAACACCCCAAATTTTCTATGCTCCCAATTTAAAATTAAGGTCCCCCGCCATAATCAAAGAGTTGAGACTTAAGATTCCAGGATTAACCACATCGTTCTAATAACTCCTATGAATAGAATATGGAGCATAAGAATTTATAATTATGATCCTACTGCACGACCTCATCATGTAGCCCGTTAGAAGAATAAATGCACAAGTACAAAAGGCCTTCAGATCAAAGTGCCCGAGATTCCACATCAATCCTAGCCCACCTAATAAACCAATTACATTAGAAGCACATACATGCAAACCAGGACAAACCTTCAACATGGCTCCCCAAGCTTTGTCACATTCACCATGCTTTCTTGTAGAAGGATCATAGACAACTAATACACTTGGATAATACCTTGAAGTGAGTTGATTTTAGGGCCAACTCCCAATCCCCATATATTCAATGAAATAATGATCATGGGGGCACGTTGAACATGGGTGTATCCCCTCTAAGGATTCGAGTGCCACCAAAATCCAAAATCGATATTGACCCAACAGTATAGGCCATGTACATGGAGAACTGAGAATCAAGAGGAACCAGAACCAAGGTTGGAGAAAGATCAGCTTACGAGAGCGTTGTGCGATGCAACAACCCACCCCCCCCCCCCATTAATTATATAAAATCCCGGAAATTAGAAATAATAAATAGGGACCCTTAAAAATTTGAAAAATAGAGGAATATAGCATAGTTTAGGGTTTTTGAAAGAATAAATTTGATTTTTGAATAAACAAATCTAATCAGCCCCAAACAACTTGAATAAAGCTTTCCTTAAGGAAAATCCCAACGATATCGCATATCGCAAAGTCTCAAAGAAATAACACGTTGTTTTTACCCTTTCAAAACTTGCGATGCAATAAAAGATAGCCCCCAAGAACCTAGCATGTCTATTCCTTAAAAGGCTTAAGTATTAACAAAATCATTGTGCGACAGAAATTGCTCACATCGCAAACTTATAACAAAAACGATATGTGAAAAGGCATAGGAACACTCCCATTGCAAAATGCGATAAGTGAACCAAAACTAGAATAAAATAATAAATGTAGTATATAAACATATCACGTCCGGTTAAATCACAGATTATAACAAAAGTTCCCCGCTTGTTTCACTTTCGATTCCTCTAATTGCGATAAAGCTATTTCTTAAAAGGCGTGCCTAAAGAAAATCATAAAACTAAATAATTAAAACCAAGCATTGTGCTTGTTAATAATCTATTAGGGCCCGCTATAACGCCATGTCATGTCTTGCGATTTCGCAATCGCACAAAACCCTTGGCCATATCTATTCTTTGCTACTCCCGAAACATCTGATTGCAATGTTGTGAATATCACAATCACACATCTTTCATATCCAACAAACTAATATACTAATATAGCTATCGCATATTGGCAGAGTACATGGAAACAAGTTTTATTTACCGTTTGAAAATATTTTTGCGATTCATTATATTAATGGATAATAAATAACAACATGAAACCATGATTTATGTTATTTAAAGAATTCTAATAGTATTTATGATTTTAAAGCCCAAGGTGATTTGATGGCCTATATAGATTGATTCACATTTAAACTCTCCTTTCTGTCACTTCCAAGCCTTATGCATTTGCATGTTTTCGCATTTCACGGTTATTTCTCTTCATCTCTGTGTTCTCAATTCGTGGGTTTTGCTCAAGAAAGAACTGTGTAACAAGATGACTAAGTCGAAAAATGGAAAGAAAACTATGGAGGGTTCACAATCTTCTGCTTTAGAAACATAAATTCCCCCATTGTTCTCAGATACAATATGCAAAATCGACAGCGTACTTCCTCATGGGAAACCATGTACCAGTTGCTGGAGAGCAAGGGTCCTAAGATAATTCAAAGAGTAGCAACAGCCGACGCTACTACCTCTTCTGAAGCCTCCCACTTTGAAGTCGTTGGCTCTTTTGTCCATAGAATTTCTGCTAGGCCCAAAATTCAGCCTTACACCAATATGGTAAAATGGATAATTAACAATATTAATATTACCGATCAGACGTTTTAGACTTCAAGGAAAACGGTTATGGGGTCCTTCATAGCAGAAGACTTGAAGAGAATGTATCATGTACTGAACCCACGAAAGGTATATGATAAAGCCTTCCTTAAGCAATTTGCAAGCGAAAATGATGTGTCATCAGACCCAATTATGCAATGGAGGTCCAATTCAAACAAACACAAGCATGAGAGATTGGGTATGTATTCTATAGCATCTCTCGCTACACCCTACTCCTATATCATAGCTATGATATGTAGATTGTTTGGGTATGACGATACAACTAATTTCTTTGTTGACTGGATTCCCCTAATTGATGTTGCAGTAAATTATTTTATAATGGATTGGGGCAATATCATGTCTAATAGTATTGCTTCCCAAATCCTAGAGTTTAGACAACATCGATATGTCACCACTAGAACAGTCCACCATTTTTCATGAGTGCCTACATTATGGATGCGGTCTTTTCACTACCAGTTTCCCTACCATGGAATGGAAATGGACTGTTCGAGATCCCACTCCCATACATATATACTAGAAAATCCTGTGGGAATCCAATTTCCATACCCATTTCTATAAGATTTCCAAGGAATTATGCTACCCATCCACCAAGCCATTTTTAAAAAAAGGGCCTCAGGATTGTCTGATGAGGCCAAAATTGATTTTTTACCAATAGGTAGGTGGTTTGGAGAAGAATGGTTTACTTATGTCCGAGTCTATGGAAGCCTAGCACCTCCCCATGTTCTCCCATGGTATGTACCAAATAAACTACTTGCTAGAGAGATTGCCTACCAAACTATAAGGGATGGATTAACCAAGGCCCTAAAAGAATCTAAGAATTCTCTTTGGCCTTCCTTTCCCCTCCAATGTGGTGTTTATGCATTACATAATTTCAAGCATGATTCACTTGAAATCGATCATGTTACATGTTGAAAACTTGCCACCATTACTGGCAGACAGTTTGACTCTAATAAGGTTGCACAAAAATTCACTGCCCAAGTAAAAATTAGATAGTTTAGCCATGAGGATGATGATTTTAATGACCTGTTTGAGTCTACTGAGTTGTTTTCACAAGTGAAACATTTGGATACTTTGATACTGAATCCACAAAAGCTAGCTCAATTCCACCAGTACAGGAGGAAAAGGCTACAAAAAGTCCCTTTGGATCTATTAAAGGCCCCTCATCCAATTGTTCAAGAGGAGCAAGGTTCAGATGAAGATTCAGAGAAGGGATTGGAACATAGTTCCGAGCATAATTTAGAAAAGAAATCAGAATAAGGTTCCGAGGATACTTCAAGGCAAAAATCAGCACAAGGCTCAGAACATAGTTCAGAGCATGTTTCAGAACAGGGCTCAGAGCACAGTCTAGAGAAGAGCCTAGAGAAGAGTCCTGAGAAGAGTCCAGAAAAGGAAATTGAGAAGGAAAAAGAAAAATATTCCAAGGAGAAAGAAGTGGAATATATATCCATTGAATTACATACAGATGAATCTCCTTTCAAAAATCATCTGGATGAGGCATGGAAACAATTTGATCAACAGCTTATAGGATAGCAAGGGGAAAAAGATGTTGAAATGGAAACGTCGTTCAACACACCCCAAAACACTGGACAGAGCTCACTTGCTGGAAGGGTTACTGAAAAAATTGTCACTACAGAAGAAGTTGAGATCATCCCAACCTTCCCTTCATATGAAGTCATTCTCAGGGTGGAAGAAATCCCTCCTCTTGATGTCTTTTACAGTCCCAATCATCGAGTTGTAGTAAAAAGGCAGAGGAAAAGGAGGAGAACATAATAGTCATCAGAAATAATCCCAGACAATGAACCTATAGATGTAGTATGGAAGGATAGCCCCATGGATCGTTGAGAAAATTTGACAAAACTACCAAAGTTTGCATGTGCTTATGCATCTACTACTATTGACAAGGCAGCCGAAGTTAGACAATTGGTAAGAGAGAAAGAGGAGAGAATCCTGCAACTAGAGTAGCAATTGACAAAAGAGATACAGAATGTTGACCATCAAATGAAGATTCAAATGTCCCAATCACAGCAGAGCTTTGACCAATTGAAGCTCCAGTATCAAGCAGAAACAAGTGCTAAGGATATCTAGATACAACAGCTACATTTTTCACTGGACCAGTTGAAGGATAACCCTAAAGTTGAGGATTTTATAAAGGAAACATTAGAGCTCAATTCTTTATTATCAATGCAACAAGCAACATTCTGTCAAAAGTTGTTTATCATCAATCCAATGTGCAAGACAACAGATTCACTGATGAATCAAGCATCCGATCTGAGGGTGACTTTTAATGAGATTGATGACAAGATCTCGGGCAGGATACTCGAAAGGGCAGGGCAGGGAAACATACCTCCCCAGGATAGATGAATCTCATAAAGAAATTATGTTTACCAATTTTGACATTCAATTGAAATAGGCAGAAAGAGTAATTTGCATAATGCTAATTTGATACAGGAATGCCCACCCGGGAGTCTCCCCAATATCAGAGTCCTGGAAGCATAATGGTAAGAAACCTCAAAATCGAAGGAAGAGGTGATTAAACAGTTGACCAAACTAGACTGGGAATTATATTGGAGATATCTAGTGAAGCCACATAGTCAATGGCTAATGCTACACTGCGTCACTGACTTATCCATGCACATGCTTCCTACTCTTTCAAATGTAGTGTATATAGGACAGCTGCTCATGAGGATGGTTTAGCATCCTGAAGTCAAGTCGATGATGGATATGTACGAGCTCAGATATTGAACGAAAGAGTAGCCACCATTTCATTTTAAATCTCGTCATTACAATAGTTTCTATTTATGTGTTTCTATCACTTATTTTAAGGAGAGTTGTTTAAACCTCCTCGAAACTTTCATGCAATATCTATGTTTGTATTTTATTTTTATTATATAAACTTTTTCATATCTATGAAGAAAAGGTCCCCACTTTTATAAAGAAATTCTATAAAAGCTTGCACTTTTGTACTTTTAATGTTTATCTTAGTAGAATGATTGGATCAGAGTCCTGAAGTTTTGTGAAGAAGGCTTTTGGAAGCTTGCACTTTTGTACTATTGAAACCATCTTAATGAAAAAGACTGGACTGGGGCTATTTACTTCATGAGCAGAGTTATATGCATCAGGTACTTCTATCATTGTATATTTATTTGTTCATAAATTGATAGTCATTTCTCTTTGTATTGTTTTTTATATGCATCTCTTTTAATGCAGTTATGTATCCAATCTCTTCTGAAAATGCCTAGACTGTTACCCTTAATACATAAATGAGAAAATGTTTGAACAATATTTGATGTGATATATGTTTATCAATTATTTTGATTAACTATTTAATAAAAATAATCATTTTAAAGACTTTTGATTTCTATTAGTGTTTTATTCATATTCATTATCATACACTAAAGATAATCATTGTAGATCGAATAAGTATAAGTAAAATATCGGTTAAATAAATAGATAGGTTAAATATACATGTATTCCAGTTGAAAACCACCCCATCTATTGCTAGTTTTTGGTCATTAACACCTTATACATCCTATTACAATTTTATTGGGAAATTAGTCCCATTATATCAAATTAGAGCCACTAATCCAAACGGATAAGGGATGGTATTCAAGTCCCCAACCGGGTGGTTTTCCCCCATGTTGTTGCAGCAATTTTCGAGGCTTCAACATTTTGGCACTAGAAAGAGGACCACGACTATGAATGGAAAAAATAACTCAATCTAAATTAACAAGCCATTCCAAGAGTGACTTACCCTCAAGATCACCTCCAACTTCTAGATCCTCATCTAAAACTCCTATTTCTAGATCAGAAGTTGAGAGATCACCTCTGAAATATCCTAGTACATTTCCTGAAGCACCTTCTTTAGATTATAATCCTAAATCACCTGAGGTCCGGACTTTAATAAAGAAACTAGGAGAAATCTCTATTTCAGCAGAAAAGCATGTGTCATTTGAAGCTTCTAAAGGAAGTATAGCTTCTATTTTGCAGCCTACTCGGATTCTAACTCGTTTTCATAGCGAAAATCTTGGAGTTCCTCCATTTGAATTTCCTCTTCCCTCTTTCCGAAAGAAGACTAAGAAATCTAAGTCGCAGACATCAACTAGTGAGGTTTTATCAAATTCCTCTCCACAAACACCTTCATTCCCTCCATTCATTCCTGTTAATTGTCCTTCTTCTTAAGGTACTAGTACTAGTTCATCCAGCCCAAGTATCCAACCTACCTCTTCTTCCACACAATCACCCCCAATATCCACTTCCTCCCAAAACCCAATAATGGTAGGAAGATAACAGCAACAACCACCACCAGTCGGACCATGGGCCAATCCTGGAGTTGTGCAAATGGAAGCACATATTCATGATCTACCTAAGCATCCTGAAAGATGGCTACCAAAATTTAATAATGATGATGGATTACATGTTGAAGAGCATCTCCATAATTATACGTTAGCCATTAATCTGAATGGAGTAGTTGAAAAACACTATGTAGTAAGATTATTTCCCTACACCCTTCAAGAATCAGCAGGTTCATGGTATTTCTCATTACCACCAAGGTCTATTACTAGTTGGGACATGTTTGAAGAGAAATGTTTAGCTAGATTTGGTGATGACCGCACAATTTCATCCCTTATTAATGATCTTTCTAATTTAAAAGCTAAGTCAAGTGAAAAGATCAAAGATTTCAATTCCATATTCAATAAATTGCTAAACAAAATCCTAGCCACATCAAGCCCTGGTGTTGATGTCCATATAGAGTGGTATATTTCTTCTCTTCCTTCCAATATAGCAATTTTTGTAGATAGAGCCAATAAGGCTACTTTGGTAGAAAACATGAAAGAAGCCATGTTTGTAGAAAAGAGAATAGTTGCATTGGAAAAGAAGAAAACCCGATAATATAGGAAAACGAAAAAGTTTACATTTAAGGATGAATCAAAGAATAAATCCCCTAAGGATCCTTTTGATCTTAAAGGCCTACAAAAATTCCTTAAAACCATGTCAAATGAGATGGTAGAGATTAAGAAACAGGTAGTTGAATTCTCTTCTAAGGAACCTTTTAGATCCTTCAAGAGAAATCAGACATCTAATCCTCAACCTCCAAACACAATATCCAATGTTGAATCTGATTTAGATGAAGATGATGAATAAACTCCATTATCTGATGATGAGACTGAAGATGAAGAATTGGTTGAAGTACACGGAATGTGGGATTTTATCTTACCTTCTTCCGATGATGAAGATGAACAAGAAGCTACATGTTATCACTAGGAGTAAAAGCCCTCGTGATTCAACACAATCAACTCAAAAGAAAAATCCCTCAACCTTTGCTACCAAGGATAAAGTCGCCAGTAAAAAGTATTCTCCCAAATCTCCTCAACCAACTCCATCCTCATCTAATCTTCCATCTTCAACTAAAACCTTGGTAGTTGTTGATACCATGGAATATAACATAGTGGATGACATGAAGAAAGCTAGAGCAAATATCTCCCTTCGTGAGCTTAGTAAGCTTAAACATCAGCAGAAGCTATTGCTAAAAGAATTGAATGCAGTTCATGATTCTCCTCTTCTTGTTGTTATGTTATCACAAGCTTCCAAAGGAATGGGTAAGCCTCCCAACGATTCATCAAATAAGGTTGATCCTGCAGATGCTATATTAATTGGTGATAGATATAATTCACACACTCCTCCTTTCCTCTTGACTTATGAAATCTTCATTAAAAATCTGCACAATTTCTTAATAGACTCAGGGGCCTCTTCAAACATAATTCCAAGAACAATATGTACTAAATTAAATGTTTCACCCTAAAAGTCTATTGTTCACATTTTGCAACTTGATAGAACAAAAGTTGAAGTCTTAGGGGAAATGAACTCAGTCACCATTAGACTTTCTTCTAATCCGAAAGTTCAAGTAATTGACATACTAATTGTTGATATCCCTGAATTTTATGATTTAGTTCTTAGTATAGACTGGTCTGAGAAACTTCACGGCTATTTTGCAACAGATTGGTCTCACATGTGGCTCCCTTACAACGAAACACCAAATCAAATCAGAATTGATCAAGAAAAACATCTGAAGCACACAGTAACTGAGTTTGAAAATGAAAATGAGCCAATAGCTTTTAACAATAATATCATTAAAAACTACTCTATTGAGTCATTTTTAGGAAATTTTAATGCACGGAAGTCACCTTTTTTGGATAACTCTGTTACTTCCTAGATTGAGAACTTTTCTCAATCAGATTCTTCGAGATGTATAAATCTTGTAGATAAACCATTAGTTAAAACTTTATTTTGGACATTATATTTTGATGGATGTAAATCCAATGATGGTGCAGGAACCAGTTGTATATTAATTAGTCAGAGGGAGAAAAAACCATACTAGCATGTAGGTTAGAATTTGAAGGCACAAATAATACAGTTGAATATGAGGCATTGATCCAAGGTTTATATAAATCAATAGGCCTTGAGATCAAATGTCTTCAAGTTTTAGAGATTCTGAAATAGTTATCAAACAAGAAACAATATTCATTGTCTCTCTGGACATTTAAAACATTACCAATCATTAGTCCAGGATCTTACTTCACATTTTTAGCATTCAACATCTCTCCTATCCCTAGACTTCAAAATGCAAGTGATGACCTTCTGGCTAACATAGCATCCAAGCTTATACCATCAAAGGATTACAGTCCGGATAGGTTTTCCATAGAATTAATTTTTCAACCATCCATTCCTGATAATGTCACCAATTGGCGAGTGTTTAATGATGATGAAGATATCATAAGATTTTTAACATCTGAAGGATCGTATGATGATCAGATAATTGATGAAAGTGAGCATGATAATTAGTTGAAACAAATGTCCAATGAGAACCCCATACCTAAATATGTGGTAAAACTTGAGGATATTTATGATCTAAAAGACAGATTTAAGAAGGTTACTAATTCTAAACTCCAAAGTTCAACCTTAAGGTTTGAACTAGTAAACCTTGGAACTGATATAAAGCCTCAAAACATCAATCTAGGACTTGGTCTCTCACCTGATGAGAGATCGGCCTTTATTCATTTGTTGAAAAAATATAAAGGTATATATGATTGGAACTACGATGATCTTAAAACATATGATACCTCTATCATAAAACACACTATTCCCATGATATTAAATGGCAAACCAATACAACAGAAATTAAGGAAAAATCACCCCAATCTAGAAAGTCAAATCAAGTTTGAGCTTAATAAACTCCTTAAAGCCAAGATTGTCTTTCCTGTTAGGCATTCAAAATGGGTTTCAAACTTAGTACCTATCAAGAAGAAGAATGGTGACATTTGCATCTGTATAGATTTTAGAAATCTCAACAAAGCTTGTCAAAATGATAATTTCCCGTTGCCGACTATGCAGCAAATACTGCAATCAGTAGCTGGTTCATAACTAATGTCTTTTCTTGATGGATTTTCAGGATATAACCAAATCTTGGTCCATCCAGATGATAGATTAAAGACTATGTTTTGGACTAAATGGGTAACCTATGCCTACCATACAATGCCTTTTGGTTTAATTAACGCAAGGGCAACCTTCCAAAGAGCTAAGGATATAGCTATCAAAGGTCTGATAAACAAAAGTGTTGTCATTTATTTGGATGATATAATTGTTTATTCCAATAAGAAAAATAACCATTTACATGACTTGAAGCAGATCATTGAACGTTGCAAAAAGTATGGAATTTCATTAAATCCAAAGAAATCTTATTTTTCTCTAGATGAAGGTGAACTTTTGGGGGTTTTTGTATCCAAAAAGGGCATTTGTATTGATCCAGACAAAGTAAAAGAAATTGTGTAAATTCCTTTGCCCCACAATTAAAAAAAAACTATGCAGTCTTTTCTAGGTTAGATAAATTTTGTTAAAATATTTGTCCCTGACATTTCCCAAATTGTTTTACCATTACAAACCATGATTAAGAAAAAATAAATCTTTAAGTGGGGACATAACGAAAGAGAAACTTTTGATTTAATCAAACAAGCCATTATGAATGATCACTCTTTAACAACTCCATATTTTTCTCACCATTTCATTTTATATATTTTCGCTTCTCAAACATCTTATGTGGTTGTTCTAACACAACTTAATGATCAACAAATTGAAGCACCCATCTCTTTCCTTAGTTCTAATTTTCAAGGTGCTGAACTAAATTATTTAGAGGTGGAAAAGAAAGCTTTTTGTTGTTTTCAAATTTGTAAAGCACTTCGGGCCTTTTCTCCTAAAAACGCACATTAAAATAATAGTCTCATTCTCAGCAATGAGACAATTACTTATGCAAAGGGAAGTACGAGAAAAAAGGGAAAATTGGATAACATCTCTACAAGAACATGATATTGACATTAAACCAACTAAAATTGTCAAAGGACAAGGTTTTTGTAAATTTCTTATAGGAGCTTCCAATCTACCAACAGATGAGGACTCGGGTAGTGTTAAAGCCCTAGAATTCCTTTGCAACAACAATGGGGGATAACCACCCAGTCTGGACCTTGGAAGCAGGTCCATTTTTGTTTGGTATGGTGGCTCTGACTGGGGATAATGGGACCAGTTTCCTAGCAAGAATTGATATGATGATCATGTTGGTTTGATATAAGGTATAATGGGAAATGACTTAACTAAAATGATCTAATTAAACAATCAAACACATGCATCTATCTATTTTAACATTTATCTTAATATATACACTAGAATAACTTAAATCATGTGATCTGCAAAGATATCTTAGAGAAACGGGTAATAAAGATCATTCAATTTTTATAGGAGATGAAATCGTAATGATAATTATTTTGACTAAATAGTTAGGCAAAATAATTGTGAAAACTATATCACATATATCAATTTCTCATGTACTTAATAAGGAATTATAGCTAAAATGTTTTACAAAAGTGCTATAATATCAAACTGTAGCTCAGATTTCATACATAAGAAAATATAAGAAAGATTATTGTTAATTCATAAACAAAACATGACCATAAAGATAGAAGTACTAGATATGAGAGGTTCTACTCTTGAAGTCAGGAATA
>APFE030776028.1:89318-102507 GCA_000404065.3 Pinus taeda
TGACCATAGTAGTGAAGTTCCTGGCAACTTCATTACAGTCATATGTCCTCCTGGAATAGTAGCCAGATTTAGGGATGTGACGTTTTGTATCTCTTTTACCACGTGACCAAAATCATGTAATGTGAAAGCACCACATTGCACCGGGAAGGTTGGCCAGATGGATTTCTTCATTTCTTTGAGGGTTTTGGTAATACCATCCCCCCCTGTTTGATAGGCAATCTCTCTAGCCAATAATTATCAAGAACATAAAATGGAAGAAATATGAAGTTATAATACTCCCAAAAACTCTGATATAAGTAAATAATTCCTCACCAAACCATCTTTCCACTGGAAAGATGTCCGTTTTAGCTTCCTCTAATAGCCTGGGGGCTTTCTTATCAAAAATGGTTTGGTAAATTGGCAACATAATGCCATAACAGATTTTGTAAAAGTGGGAGCTAAACTGTGATTCCCACAAAATCTTATGATAAACATGGATGAGAGTAGGGTCCTGTAGATTCCATCTCCAACACATGTTTGGAAAATGTGAACAAAAACATATACCATCTATAACATATGCACTCATGTATAAAGGAGGGATAACCCGAGAGGAGATAATTCTATTGTGTCTGTATTCTCTAATGGACATAGCGAAATTGTCTGACAAAATATTGCTCCAGTTCATAACTATAGTATTAATAGTTGCATCAATCAATTGAACCCATTCAACAGAAAACATGGTAGTGTTAGTCTTTCCAAATAGCCTACACAACATTACGGCTGCAAAATTATGCGGGGTTGATAGAGGTGCAATTGGGTACATACCAGTTTTCTCCGACCTGAACTTGTTGGAGCCAGACCTCCAATTCTGCATGACGTCCATCAGGTCTTCATTTTCTTTCGCAAAATGCTCAATAAAGGCTTTATCATAGAGCTTTTGTGGTTCTGGAAAATGGTACATTCGGCATAAATTGTCTGGTTTAAATGACCCCATGACTTCATGCCTGGAATTCCTTAATATTCTATCTGAAATGTCCACATTGTCAATGATCCATTTTACCATATTAGTGTATGGCAATATTTTAGGTCTTGCAGCTATCCTGTGCAAGAAAGAACATGCTGCTTCAACATAAGAAGCCTCAGATGAGTCATTGACATCTGATGTTGCTTTAGTTTCCAGGACCTTTGGGTTTTCTTCCTCCATTAAATTATACATTGTCTCCCATGATGTAGTCCTACCATCCTTGTTGCATGTAGTATCATAGAAGAGTGGAAGCATGTCTAAATCCTCATACGCAGTGGCTTCTGCAGTCTTCTTTCCTTTCTTAACCATTTTTACGAGCGTTGTTTCTTTTGGAAATTTCCTTAAATTTGGACAATGGATAAAAAGAATGAAACGCAGAGTGGAAATGAAAGAGGAAACACAATAACACAGTAAATTCTGAAAGAACATAAGGATGAAGCTTTTATTTCAAATATGAGTAAAAAATATACAAATCTTCTCGAGTCATTAAAGGAGTAAATGCAATTAAACCTCATTAATTACTCATTAAGGCCTACGTGTAGTTTCCTTTATGACTCATCAAAACATCACATCGCAATTTTCTAAATGATATTTCAAATTGGTGTGTGTTAAGTGTAATATCCATCATGCAATTGCAATGAATAACAATATCGGTGATATCAGGAATAGACCAATGCAAAGTTGATATGGTATCTTGCGATTTGCGATGAGCGGCATACTTTTTACTTTTTTTAGCATGTTTCCTTAAATGAATGATTATTCCATTGAAATAGCTATTTCGCGCTAGGTCAGAGTTAATTCAAGTTATAACAATCTTTATTATTGCGTTGGGCTCAGACCACATAGCAATTTGCAGTGCTTTATGGTTTGCATGTTTGCATTTTTGTAAAAGTTGCGATCCGATTGCGATAAATACTTTATTTTATAAGGAATATTTAAAGCTTTAAGTTTTATAAAAAAGATCAATGTTGCCTTCGGTCTTTTAAGGGAGGCCTTTTATTGTGTTTCGCAGACTCTGACTCACGACTGACCTTCTATACTTTTAATCACACAATTTGCGATAAAGTGAGAATGCTTAGTCATAAAGTGACTTGGCTTAATATCTTAAGTTTGTCTAAGGTTTAATTCTGAATGGTTTCAAAAGGCAAGATTTTATTTGCTAATCTTTTTTTTTAAATTTAAAGGGTCCCCGTTTATTAATACAATGCTAACATTTTATATAATAAATGGGGGGGGTTGTTAACAATACAACAATTGGCGATTCACTGGAAGAACCAATTATCTCTGATAATTTTGAAATTTCTAAAACTTTTAAATAAAGATAGTTCAGGAAATAAGAATTGTATAATTTAAGATATGTAGCATTTCTCTGAATAAAAAAACAAACTCAGCTAATTACAATTCATTTGGTATCCTCTTAAAAATGAAAATCACTTTGTCTATATGAGTCTTTACTTAGTTTAAAGATAAAGTAGTGGGCTTTTGCAGATCGGATTTTAGATGTACTCATTTGTCACAGGTAGAGCCTTTGCTGCCAGCAGACATCCATAGCCTTGACAAGGTTACCTTTTAACCAGCAATGATTCAGTGTCCCATCTAGATAAGAGTGTTGTTTTTAGAGATAAATTCAAAATCATATACTTGTTCTCCTCTTTTCTTTTTTAAACAATTTATTTTTTTGCAAAATTTTATTTTTATTACTTAAAAGTCATTGTCTTGGTTTGGTGGCCAAATAGTGACAATGTCATTCACGGTTGTAATTCAATTGAACAAGCTGGCTCGTGATGAGACCCCTTGCCTTTTGATTAAAATAATCTCAAGCCATTACCCTACTTTGGTATGCAGTATTGTTAATGTCAGTCTGTTATTTCCCTATGAACATGGTAAGCAGGCTCTTGATGTGACCTCTTATCTTTTAAGGTTTTGTATATTTTAGAATTACACTCTAAAAAGAGAAAAATTTACTAGATGGGGAGAATCATGGGCTCCTTAAGGGTTCTAGATGAAAACTATAGAGTTGAAGATGCTTATTTGCAAAGAGTCTTTACTTTGTTGAAGATACTTTTCTTGACTAATAGTAGAACAAAAGTTTTTTATAAAGTTGGAGGTTTCTCAAAGAATAAATAATTTTGGTGGAAACAAGAAAAATTCAGAGAGATAGAACCTAGTTAATTTTCAAATGTTATAATTATTTTTCTTAACAATCTCCACTTATAAAAATGAAAAATAAAAATATTTCAAGAGATTTTTATTATAACGCCAAAAGTAAATACTATTTAATTTTATTTTCCTATGAAAAGTAAAGGTGATTATGTACAAGGGATGGAAGAGGTTATCTCCTATTAAAAAAAAATCAAAATTCTCCCATCCACAGGCAGAGAATCTTTGTTCCTTGATAAAACTTGCAATAGAAACGTTGATGGGTCGATTTGTCTTGTAATCTGAAATGGTCCAAGCCACATTATTTGGAATTTGGTATGCTTACATTTTTCCTCGTGTGATTTATCCCACTTCAATACAAGGTCTCCAAGTTGAAATGATTTTGAGCTTATAGAAATTGCATCAAAGGAAGATTTAACTAACTGTTGATGATGGGCATGTACGATTTTGGCTTTCTCTCTTTCTTCTTCGACTTTGAGGATTTGTTATTGCCTTAATTGTGAAGAAGAAGAAGAAGTTTCTTAAATAATTGAACTAGGGCTAGAGAGGGAATAACTATATTTGTAGGAAGAACAACTTCTTTCCCATAGACCAGATTAAATGGAGAAGTGCCTATTGAGGCCTTCTATGTTATCTGATCTGCCCATAGAGAAAATGTTAAAGATTTATGCCTGTCCCTTTGACTTTGATCAGTATTTTGTTTAATGATCCTAATGAGGTTTTTTATTGGTTGATTATGCTAAACCATTTCCTTGAGGATCATAGTTAGCAGGATACTTAAGTTTGAAACCTCTTTTGAGAGTGAATTATGTCATAGTGTTGTCTGTGAAGTAAGATGCATTATCAAACATCAGGGCAGTCGGTAGGCCAAATCTGGTAATGATAAATTGATCAATAAATTTGATAATGTTCTTAGAATTGGTTACATTTAGTGGAATTTCTTCCACCCATTTAGTAAAGCAATCAGTTGTTGTAAGCATCCAGTCCCCATTGCTCAATTGGTTGTTCAATGTTGACTGGTTGTAATGGAAATGTAGGTTTCCTTTGTCTTCCTACAGCCATTTGACAGGTTTTTCACTTCCTTACATATTCGTGTGCATCTTTGAACAAGGTTGGCCAGTAATATCCAACATGCATGATTATATGTGTTGTTGTGTCTCCTCCAAAATGTCCATCATGGAATTCCTACAAAACCTTTTCTACCTCAGATTTTTCAAGGCACCTTAGCAAAATAGAATCATCATTTTTACTAAATAAAACATCATTAACGATTTTGTATTTCTTTGCTTTCAATCTCAAAGCCCTTTTTCTTTTATAACTGAGCTGCATGGGGGCAT
Source organism: Pinus taeda (assembly GCA_000404065.3). Lineage (NCBI taxonomy): Eukaryota > Viridiplantae > Streptophyta > Pinopsida > Pinales > Pinaceae > Pinus > Pinus taeda. The sequence continues at coordinate 93,819 of APFE030776028.1, forward strand.
ATCCATTTTTTAAATAAAAGATGAGATCAGCATATTGAGATTCAGTATGGTTGAGGCTTACCTTTGATATTTGTATATCATCACCTGAATATTCTTCTGCTGGTAAGTTGGATGCTCCAACCAACATTCTGCAAAAACCTTGGCCCTCACAATTTTAGCTGGTCTAATTTCAACATCATATTCTTGTAGTGCAGTTACCCAGTTGGCCCTTTTTTCTCCTACTTCCCTTTGCAACAGTAACTGTCTTACTGCTGAGAATGGAACTATGATTTTGGTGTGAGTTTTAAGGAGAAATGGTCTGAAATTATTTATTGACTTAAAAATAGCAAAGGCCTACTTTTCCACATCAAAGTAATTTAATTTGGCACCTTCTAGATTTGAACTAAAAAGATATTAGTGCTTCTATCTATTGATCATTGAGTTGTGTAAAAATGACAGCGTATGATGTTTTTGACGCAAATGTGTATAAAACAAAATGATTGGAAAAATTGGGAGTTGTCAGGGAGGGAGCATTGATAATAGCTTGTTTGATTAGATCAAATGCTTCTCTTTCATTGTGACCCCACTTGAAAACTAAATTTTTCTTAATCATAGACTGTAAAGGTAAAACTATATGTGAAAAGTCAGGGACAAATATTTTTACAAAATTTATTTGACCAAAGAAAGACTGCATTGATTTCTTATTATGAGGTAAGGGGAATTTTTAAATCTAATTAATCCTTTCTGGATCGGTATAAATACCCTTTTATGATACGAAAAATCCTAAAAGTTTACCTTTGCTTAAGGAAAAATAAGGCTTCTTTGGATTGTGCGAGATCCCATATTTTTTACATCTTTCAAAGATCTGCTCAAGGTTGTTTAAATGACTACTTCTCTTCCTAGAATAGACAATGATATCATCCAGGTAAATAACAATTGATTTGTTAATGATTCCTTTAAAGGCTATATCCATAGCTCTTTGAAATGTGGTACCTGTATTAATCAAACCAAAAGGCATTTTTTGATAAGCATATGTTCCCCATTTAGTTCTGAACGTGGTTTTCAATCTATCATCTAGATGGACCAGGATTTCATTATATCCTGAAAATCCATCGAGAAAATACATGAGCTCAGAACCATCTACTAACTGCAACACTTGTTCCATGGTTGGCAGTGGAAAGTTGTCTTTATGACATGCTTTATTTAAATTTCTGAAATCTATACATATATGAATGTCAACATTCTTTTTTTTAACAGGCACTAAATTGGACACCCATTTCAAATGACTAATAGGAAAGATGATTCTAGCCTTAAGGAGTTTATTTAGCTCCGATTTTATTTGACTTTCGAGGTTCTGGTGAATTTTCCTTAGTTTCTGCTGCACTGGTTTATCATTAGAGATCATAGGAACGGTGTGCTATATTACAAAGGTATCATAATTTTTGAGATCAAAATAATCCCAGGCAAGGATACCTTTCTATTTTTTTAATAATCGGATAAATTATGATCTTTCATCAGAGGATAGACCGAGACCTAGATTAATGTTTTGAGGCTTGTCATCAATTCCAAGGTTCACTAATTCGAATCTCAAGGTTGAGCTTTAGATTTTGGCATTAATTACCTTCTTAAATCTGTCTTTGAGATCATAAAGATCTTCTAATTTGACTACATATTTGGGTATTGGAATTTCATCAGTGTTCTGCTTTAACTGAAGGTCATGCTCATTTTCATCTATGATTTGGTCATCGTATGACCCCTCTGATGTTAGAAAAAATACAATATCAGAATCATCATTGAAGACTCGCCAATTAGTGACATTGTCAAGAATGGATGGTCTAAAAAATAATTCAATGGAAAACCTATCAGGACTATAATCCTGAGATGGTATGAGTTTTGATGCTACATTAGCTAACATATCGGCACTCGCATTTTGTAGTCTAGGTATAGGAAAATTATTAAATGCCAAAAAATGTGATGTAAGATCCTGGACTTGTTAGCTCTGCTACATGTTTGAATATTTTGAAAATCAAGGACAACTTGGCCATGGTGTTTTTTGCAAGAAGGGAGCTCGTAATAGTTCAGTTTATCCTTCCCCCGTCATTTGTTTTATACCCTTATAACCCCCACTACCCTCATTTTCCTCTGTTTTGCCGCCAAAACCCTGTAAACCCCTTGTCGGCCAAGCCCATTAGCGCTAAAGTTTAACCCATATAACCGCGCCTTCGCAAAAAGGTCCCCAGCCCGCGGCTTTCCCTGTCACATCAGTCCCGAAAACGTGTGCATTAACTCCCGCCGCCTGATAGTCCACCCCCCATCTAACGGCAATCATAGCCCCCGCTCCTTCAAAAGTGCCCCCACATTATCCCGCGGGGAAAGCGATTTCCCTCCAGTTCCATCTACCGCGTGTCGTGCGCCCGTTGCATCGCTTCCACATGTACGAAAACCACCACCTCCAAAAAAGATGTGCGGGGATACTGCTTACCACCCGTTTCATCCATTCCCATGTGTTATATCACGCACTAGTCTCTCGCCCGATCATCGTCGGATCTGCTCAATTATGATCCGACGGCTCACAGCTGTCCGTTCATTGTTCCCAATAGCTCCTGCAAGGCGATCTCTGTCATCTACCTTTGTGATCCAATGGCTGATTTCCCTCCTCCATCTATCCACATCCATAGCCATGCTGCACTCCCGAAGGAAGAAGGTGATCAACTACCTATACCTGAAACAATTAATCTTCAACAACTACATTTAAGAGGCAGAGTGGCCAAGAAGAAAAGGACGATCCTCGAGCAGTTAAACACAACCAACAGTTATGAAATCTCATCTTCTAAGACACTTCACCTGCTCAAGAAGGACAACCAAGTACCAGAAAATGTCAAATGTATTCATTCAAGCTGTAGATTGTAGCAGAGATTTTTATCAAATAATTAATGTGGTTGGTGATCCATTATGACCCCTCCACGCATAGGATAGCATATATTTTTATAATCAACCTCTATATATATCCAGAACGGAGAATGTAATAGGTTGATGAATGTTATTTTGTTGTAAGCTTAAACTTCTGGAGACTGTAACTTCTGTAATACCTGCAGCGTCTGGTCTTCATTTTCAGCTAATGCAAGCTTCTTTTGCTATTAATTGCTCACTTTCTACTTCTTCTTCTTTATTCCAGGCTGTGCCTAATATGCATTTATTCATGTGTTGTAGATGTTTAGCATTAGAGGGGCTGTCATCCCACCTTTGTGTTTGAATCTAGCAAGTATCATTGAATTTGTATGTAAGTTTTTGTTGTTTTAATGCTAGAGAGCTATCATCCTGTCTGTGCATTAGACAATATATTTACAGACCTCTTTACGGGTTGCAGCCGGCCATCACATGGTCTTGTGCATCTGTTGGTGTGGTCGATATTCTCCATTTCCACTAAATCCTCAAACTGTGAGTAATTGGTGGTCTAAAGCCTTGTAGTCTAGGGGTGTTCACCCATGTATGGGGTTAAGCATAGTAGAAGTGGTTATCTGGCTTGAATATGCAGCATTTCTTTCATTCATCCACCTTATCTCCAACATTTTTGTTGAGTTTGTAATGTTCTCGAGCATCTCTGATATACAACCTAGGAGAGTTTCTTGGGGTGATAACATTAATTGGCGTCGTTGCCGAGGAGAGGAGGTTGAAGCTCAGCTTCCCTGGAAAACGACACAGTTCCAGATTTTGATGATAGACAAAGTCTGGGCACATTTCTGGTTGTAATCATCTATCTGGTGACTCTACTGGAGGACCTACCTGGTGGCGACTCCACTTTCCAGTCCTGGCTCAATTTGTGAGACATACTCAAAGAAATCCTCAGGAATCACCAGCTGAACCAGTACCTGACCCTGAGAATATTATCAAGTCGAAGAAAACATCACAGAAAGGATCATCAGGATTAGGTAAGCCTAAGAAATTTTATATATCTCTACAAGAGGAGGTCATAGTTGAGAATAGACAGTTTGAAGAATCAGAACCTTGTTTTGCTAGTGAAGAATCACCTGCAGAGATACATACAGCTCCTTGTACAGTTAGTTCCCCTTTGGATCTCAGTCCAAAGGTTGCATCCCATAAAGTCCATCATATTCCCTTGTCTCTGTCCTCTATTTCACTGTTTCCCACTTTTCAATCTACCAATAGCATTCCACATACCCTAGTCATGGCAGGCAAGCAAGCTCCCACGAGGATGGAAAGAATTGTAGCTGCTAGGTATGGACCCCTAGTTTTGCCAGTTCCTTTGAATGCCATGCCTGCAGGAGAGTATCATAAATACATGCCTAAGTTCACTGGTACAGATGGGGTAACAACTGAAGAACACCTTGAGGCTTTTTACAGTTATGCTGATAACTTAGATATTAGTGAAAATGATGTGTGGATGAGAGTTTTTGTCCAGAGCCTTGATGGAGAGGCTAGAAAATGGTTCAAAGAATTGACCCCTAGATCTATCGCTGACATTGAAGCATTAGATGAAGCATTTTTTAAGCAATGGGGAGATAAAAAAGACTTGTTATATTATCAAACTGAGTTTGGTAATATGAACAAAGAAAATGGAGAATCTTTGCCTGATTTTAATAAAATATTTAACAGGATGTATAGTAAAATACCAGCTAAGGTAAAGCCGACTCCTACCTCAGCCAAACTCACTTATGCAAGTGCTTTTGACTCTGATTTCTGCCTATTATTGAGAGAGAGAAGATGTGCTACTCTGGCAGATATGCAAGATGCAGCTCTAGAAGTAAAATCTAATATAATGGCTACAGAAAAGCTGAAAAGTCATGCTGACAGAAGAAGGCAAAGAGGTGAGGCTTCTTCTTCCTCTGCCACATCATTAGAGCCTGAATTAGATAAAATGACTAGAATGATAGAGTCATTGGCTGTTGAGATATCTAAGCTAAAAGTTGAGCAGAACTCAGGAAAAACAAGGCAACAGGACACATTTGCTCCAAGAAACTCAAATCCATACAGAATAGCAAATGAGCAATTACAAATAATACAGAGGGGTAAAGAACCAAATCAAGAACACAACGTTAAAGCTCCTTTCCAAAATGTAGTCATGGAGGAAGAACAGATTGAAGATGAGGATGAAATACATGGAATGGAAGATATAGACAGTGCTGCCTTCTTGACATTGACTGAATATGAAGAGTCTTTGCTGTAGGAACAAGACAGTCAAAGGTGGGACAGAGAGGCTGTTCTGCAGACTGGTGAGCAGCAAAGATACAATCTCAGATCGAATGCAAATAATGTCAAGGAGAATCCTTCCCAAAGAGTTGTTGTCCAGACAGAGTCACATAATACCAGACAGAAAAGACCAGCAGCTGACCCAATCATCCTTAAAGCACCAGTTCAAGAGGTAAGAGGTCCTGACAAGTATCCTTCCCCTTTCAGCTTTGAAGCAGAAGTCCAGAAGTTAAAACTATATGTGCCTCTATTAGAACTTGTAAAGAGTGAAGTGTTTAGAAAGCCTATCCTTGAAGCTCTTGAGCTAAAAGCCACACAAACCTCCACCGACTTAGTCAATTTGCAAGATGACAAACCTGCAGTTGTGCTTAGCCCAATAACCGAACCTGCTGATAATAACTCTCCATATTTTTATGTCTCCTTGACCATTCATGACAAAATCCTCCACAATTGCCTGCTAGACACAGGGGCCAGCCACAATTTGATGCCTAAAGATGTCATGGAAAAGTTGGGCCTTGATATCACTAAACCATACCATGATTTATTTTATTTTGATTCAAGGAAAGTGAGATGCATAGGACTGATCAAAGACCTAGCCTTTACCCTAACTCAGTTGCCTATGAAGAGCATGGTAATGGACATTGTGGTAGCAGATGTCCCTCCTAAGTTTGGCATGCTACTGTCCAGAGGATGGATTAAGAGACTAGGTGGGACATTACAGAATGATCTATCTTATGCCACTGTCCCAGTCTTTGGAGGAGAAAGCAGGAGATTATACAGAGAAGCACAACTAGCATATATCATCAGTGATGAGAAGAATCCTTCTAATCATCCTATTTATGCTGTGGACACTGATTTTGGAGCATGTATTCTCCAAATAGAAGAATCTCAAAAGGCCTCGTTACAGCTCAAGAAACCAATGGTTCAGGCCGAGGAAGAGCAAGGAAGTCAGGTCTAGGAGATGTTCTTTGATAGAGCATGTTCGAGGGAGACTGCAGGAGCAGGGGTGGTGTTGGTATCCACACAACAAGAAAGCATGCAGCTATCTTTTAAGCTGGCTTTTCAAGTTACAAACAATATAACAGAGTATGAGGCTCTGATATTGGGCCTGAATGCAGCTAAAGACAGAGGAATAAAAAACATAAAGGTGTTTGGAGATGTTGATATGATCATTCAACAAGTAAATAAAACATTTCAAGCAAAGCACCCAAGGCTGAAAGCATACAGAGATGAGGTATGGAGAATCAGAGACTCTTTTGGTTATTTCCATATTTCATATATTGCTAGAGCCCAAAATCAGCTTGCTGATTCCCTTGTTGTTTCTGCTAGTCTATTTATCCCTCCAATGCCTCCCAGACTAGTTTATGAAGTCCAAATGAAATAGAGACTGTCCTTGCCTAATAGTGTCCAGCATTGGAAAGTTTTTGAGGATGATGATGAATTGAATAGATTCTTGCAAGTCATTAATGAATTTTCTGATATGCAAATTGACCAAGAAAATGAAGCTTTAGAAGAAAGCCCCCAATCCCAGCTTAGAAATAAAATCGGTAAAGATAGCATTGTCCAACTTCCCAGTGATCATATTCCTAGGGGTCTAATTTCTCTAGAAAGATTGTTTGACCAAAATGATGTACCTTACAAGGCTGCCCAAAAAGAAGACCAATCTGCAGTCTGTAAGCATGATATAGGAAGTCCAGGTCAGCCTAGATATATAAATCTGTCCACCCATCTGTCCACTGATCAAAGTGCTGAATACTGCAAATTAATGAAGCAATTTGCTGATGTGTTTGCCTGGGAATATAGTGATCTGAAAACTTATGATAGGAATATCATCCAGCATAAAATCCCTCTGGAGAAAGATGTTGTTCCTTTCAAGAAGAAGTTGAGACCAATAAATCCTATGCTTCTTCCTCTTATTGAAAAAGAAATTAAAAATTTGTTGGCTACCAAGATCATAGCCCCTCTCAGATATTCAAAGTGGGTAGCCAACCTAGTAGTGGTGAGGAAGAAAAGTGGAAAAATCAGACTTTGTGTTGATCTCAGAAACTTAAACAAGTGCTCAAAGAAAGATAATTATCCCCTGCCCAAGATGGAGCATTTACTACAAAAGGTCTCAGGAGCCAAAGTAATGTCTTTCATAGATGGATTTTCAGGCTTTAATCAGATTGTTGTACATCCAAATGACCAAGAGAAAACTGCATTTACCACTCCTTGGGGCACTTTTATGTATGCCAAAATGCCTTTTGGGTTGATGAATGCTGGAGCCACCTTTCAGAGAGCCATGGATATAGCATTCGTGAGAGAGAACGATAAATTTGTCCTGATCGACCTTGATGATATAAAGGTATATTCCAGCAGCCATCATGACCATTTACTGCATTTGAAGAAAGTGTTCTTGAAGTGCAGAAGGTTTGGGATCTCAGTCAATCCCAAAAAATCACAATTTGCTTTAGAAGAAGGCAAGTTGTTAGGACATGTTATTTCTGCTGCAGGTGTCCGAATTGACCCAGAAAGAGTAAGAGCAATATAGACCCTGTCTGTCCCGAGATCAAAGAAGGATATTCGGTCCTTTCTGGGTAAGATTAACTTTGTAAGGAGATTTATTCCAAATTTTGCAGAATTGGTGAAGCATATTACCTCCCTGTTGAAAAAAGGATCAGAGGTAAGATGGACTAATGCAGCAAGAAAATCATTTGAGTCTATTAAAAAGGCCATTATGGAGGCTCCCACATTAATAAGTCTAGATTACAGCAAGGAGTTCCATGTATTCTCGTTCTCTTCTGAAGATACAATTGTAGCAATGTTGTTGCAGGCAGATGAAGAAGGTTCAGAACATCCAGTAGCATTTTTTAGCAAAAACTTGAGGGATGTTGAACTGAGATATGACATTATTGAAAAACAAGCATATGCTCTTATCAAATCTTTGAAAGCTTTCAGAGTTTATATCTTTTATTCAAAGATAATTGCATATGTGCCATCTACTGCAATTAAAGATGTCTTAACACAACCTGATGCTGATGGAAGAAGGGCTAAATGGATTGCAAAGTTGATTGAATTTAATATAGAATCGAAGCCCACTAAGCTTGTCAGAGGTCAGGACCTTGCCAAATTGTTAGCCGAAGAAAATTGTAGAACTTTGGACATAAATCTTATGTGCTTGAATTCAGGAAATGGTCAAACAGAAATAATAGCTGAACCAGAGAGAGAGCAGTCAATGGCAGAAAATCTGGCTTCTTGTCACTGGTATTCCAAAATAGTTAAATTTTTGCTGAAGCTAGAAATCCCTTCAAGCTTTACTCAAAGTCAAGCCCGAACTATAAAGCTTAGGGCAGCCAGATATTGCATTAATGAAAATCTGCTCTATTGGAGGGATCCATCTGGGGTGCTTTTGAGGTGTCTGGAGAAAGAACATTCAATAGAAGTTATGCAGCGGTTTCATTCCAGCATGTGTGGATGGCACCATTATTGGAAGACTACAGCCCATAAAATCCTCAAAGCTGGT
>APFE030776028.1:103063-115475 GCA_000404065.3 Pinus taeda
TTTCCAATTCAGCTTACTCTCCCTGTGGCAAAGTTTCTGCAAACAGAACAGAGTGAGGGAGAAGATATGGCAAAAAGAATCACAGAGTTAGCAGAGGTACATAAAATCAGAGAACAGCTGGTTGAAAGGGCTGCAGAACATCAGAAAAAGATCAAGGAAGCTTTTGACAAGAAAACAAGAGCAAATAATTTTCAGGTTGGAGACTTGGTTCTGAAATGGGACACACTAAAGAAGAAGAAAGGCAATCATGGGAAATTCGATGCTTTTTAGACAGGGACTTTCGTCATTTCTCAGATTCAAGGGAACAATACCTTCATACTGAACAGTATGGGAGGAGAAGCAGTTTTTGATGGCCCAGTTAATGGGCGTTTTCTGAAAATTTATGTGATTTAAGGTCTTTGGCCTTAAAAGTTGTAAATATTTTGTTTTAGCAGTTTAGGCATAGGTTCAGTCAGGCTCCATGCCCAATGGAACATTAGGAATTTTTCTAATTCATTTTCATCAGGAAGGCATTGAGCAGCAGGTTCTTGAGACCTCATAGGGAGGATCTCATCCCCAGAAGGAGCCAAATGTTAGCTCTGCTACATGTTTGAATATTTTGAAAATCAAGGACAGCTTGGCCATGGTGTTTTTTGCAATAAGGGAGCTCGCAGTAGTTTAGTTTATCCTTCCCCCTTCATTTGTTTTATAGCCTTATAACCCCCACTACCCCCGTTTTCCTCCGTTGTGCCGCCAAAACCCTGTAAACCCCTTGTCAGCCAAGCCCATTAGTGCTAAAGTTTAATCCATATAACAGCGCCTTCACAAAAAGGTCCCCAGCCTGTGGCTTTCCTTGTCACATCAGTCCCGAAAACATGTGCATTAACTCTCGCCATCCGATAGTCCACCCCCGATCTAATGGCAGTCGCAGCCCCCGCTCCTTCAAAAGTGCCCCCACATTATCCCGCGGGGAAAGCGGTTTCCCGCCAGTTCCATCTACCGCGTGTCGTGCACCCATTGCATCGCTTCCCCATGTACGAAAACCACCACCTCCAAAAAAGCGGCGTGGGGATACCGCTTACCACCCGTTTCATCTGTTCCCATGTGTTATATCCCGCACTAGTCTCCCACCCAATCACCGTCGAATCTACTCGACCATGATCCGATGGCTCACAGTTGTCCGTTCATTGTTCCTGATAGCTCCTGCAAGGCGATCTCCGTCGTCTACCTTTGTGATCCAACGGCTGATTTCCCTCCTCTGTCTATCCATGTCCATAGCCATGTTGCACTCCCGAAGGAAGAAGGTGATCAACTACTTGTACCCGGAACAATTAATCTTCAATAACTGCATTCAAGAGGCAGAGTGGCCGAGAAGAAAAGGATGATCCTCGAGCAGTTAAACACAACCAACAGTTATGAAATCTCATCTTCTAAGACACTTCACCTGCTCAAGAAGGACAACCAAGTACCAGAAAATGTCAAATGTATTCTTCAAGCAGTAGATTGTAGCAGAGATTTTTATCAAATAATTAATGTGGTTGGTGGTCCATTATGACCTCTCCACGCATAGGATAGCATATATTTTTATAATCAGCCTCTATATATATCCAGAATGGAGAATGTAATAGGTTGATGAATGTTATTTTGTTGTAAGATTCAACTTCTGAAGACTGTAACTACTGTGATACCTGCAACGTCTGGTCTTCATTTGCAGCTAATGCAAGCTTCTTTTGCTGTTAATTGCTCACTTTCTACTTCTTCTTCTTCGTTTCAAGCTGTGCCTGATATGCATTTATTCATGTGTTGTAGATGTTTAGCAGTAGAGGGGCTGTCATCCCACCTCTGTGTTTGAATCTGTTAATTTGTATGCAGGTTTTTATTGTTTTAATGCCAGAGAGCTATCATCCTGTCTGTGGATTAGACAATAGATTTACATACCTCTTTACTGGTTGCAGTTGGCCATCACATGGTCTTGTGCATCTACTGGTGTGGTCAGTATTCTCCATTTCCACTAAATCCTCAAATTGTGAGTAATTGGTGGTCTAAATCCTTGTAGTCTGGGGGTGTTCACCTGTGTCTGGGGTTAAGCATAGTAGAAGTGGTTATATGGCTTGAATATGCAGCATTTCTTTCATTCATCCACCATATCTCCAACATTTTTGTTGAGTTTGTAATGTTACCGAGCATCTCTGATATACAACCTAGGAGAGTTTCTTGGGGTGATAACAGGACTAATGATTGGTAATGTTTAAGATGTCTAGAAAGGAAGTGGATAGTATTTCTTACCTATTTAATGACAATTTCCAAGTCTCCAAAAACCTACAGATATTTGATGTTGAGGCCAATGGCTTTGTATAATCCTTGAACCAATGCCTCGTACTCTGATGTATTATTTGTACATTTGAATTCTAATATACAAGCTAACATGGTCTTTTCTCCTTCTGGGCTGATTAAAATGCAACCAACGCCTACACCATCATTAGATTTGGAACCATCAAAGTATAAAGACCAAAATAAAGTGTTAACTACAGGTTTATTTACACAAATTTTACACTTGGAGGCATCTGTTTGCGAGAAATTTTCAATCTTTGAGGGAACAACATTATCCAAAAAGGGAGGCTGTTGTGCATTAAATTTCCCTAAAAATGACTCAGCCGAATAATTCTCAATAATTTTATTATTACCATCTCATTATCACCTTCAAAATCAGTGACTATATGTTTCAGGTGTTTCTCTCGGTCAACTCGAATTTGATTTGGCTTTCCATTGTAGGGAAGCCACATGGGAAACCAGTCTGTAGCAAAATATCCATGGAGTTTCTCATACCAGTCTTTACTTAGAATTAGACCATAGAATTCAGGAATATCAACAACTAATATATCAATTATTTGATAGACTTTGGGATTTGAGGAAAGTCGAATGCTAACTAAATTTATTTCCCCTAAGACCTCTACCTTGGTTCTATCAAGTTGTACTATGTGAACAGCAGACTTTTGAGGAGTAACATTTAACTTAGCATAGATTGTTCTCGGCATTATATTAGAAGAGGCTCTTAAGTCAATCAAACAATTGTGAAGGTTCCTATTGAAAATTTCATAGGTTAAGAGGAAAGGAGGCATGTGTGAATTAGATCTGTCACTGATTAGGATGACATTTGTAGGATCGAATTTGTTTGAAGAAGTGGGGGGTTTACCCATGCCTTTAGAAGCTTGAGATACAACAGCAACATTTAGGGACAAAGTAGGAACTACATTTAGTTCTCTACGTAGTATTTTTTGTTGTCGTTTCAGTTTGATAGGTTCATGAAGTGAAATATTGGCCCTAGTTTCCTTCATATCTTCCACAATAGTATACTCCATGGTATTAGTAACTACCACAGTCTTTGATGTATATGGAATATTTGATGAAGATGGATTTAGATATGAAGCCTTAGGAGAAGACTTTGCTGATTGCTTTTTCCCTAGCAGCAGGAGTTGGAATTTTTTGCTTTTGATTTGACTGGGTCATATCAACAGGCCCTTTTCTTCTGGTGTTAACTGGCAAAGCTTCTTGTTCTTCTTCATTTGGAAGGATAATGTCCCACATCCCATTTTTTTCGACTACTTCTTCTTCTTCAGTTTCTTCATCGGTCATTGTGTTTTCTTCTTCCTCTACTTCTAAGTCGGACTTACTGTTACATATGGTATTTGGGGGCTGAGAACTAGAAGACTGATTCCTCTTAAAAGATCTGAAATGTTTTTTGGCAAAAGAGGATTCAACAACTTGTTTCTTCATTTCAACCATTTCGTTAGACATGGTTTTCAGTACTTTCTGAAGGCCTTCAAGATCAAAAGGATCTTTTGGGGCTTTCTTTTTAGAGCCATCTTTGAAGAAACTTTCTTACATTTTCTATCTTCTTGAGAGGACTTCTTTTCAAGAGCAATTATGTGTTTATCTATAGATAGGGCTTCCTTCATGTTCTTGGCTAATGTGGCCAAATTCTCTCTATCTACAAAAATGGTTATATTGGAAGGAATAGAAGATATTTACTACTCAATTTGAACATCAACACTAGGGGCTGACATAGTTGGAATTTTATTGAGTAGTTTGTTGAATCTAGAGTTGAAATATTTGACATTTTCTCCTATCTTAGCCTTTAGATTGGACAATTCATTGATGAGTGATGCAATGGTTCTATCATCTCCAAACTTAGCTAGGAACTATTCTTCGAACATATCCCAGCTAATTATGGAGCGAGGGGGCAACGAAAAGTACCAGGATTATGTTGATCCTGTAAGAGTATATGGAAATAATCTTAATACATAGTATTCTTCATCAACTCCATTTAAATTGATGGCTAGCATATAGTTATGGAGATGTTCCTCAATTGGTATTTGATCGTCGGGATTAAATTTAGGCAACCATATTTCAGGATGCTTAGGAAGAGGGTGAAGAGGAGCTGCCATTGCTACAGCACCGGGATTATTCCATGGTTGTACTCATGGTTGTTGTCCTGCCATTGGATTTTGAGTGGATGAGATGATAGAAGGGGTTTGAGTGGACGAGGTTATGAGTGGAGTTTGAGTTGAAGAAGAGGCGGATTGGGTGCCTGGACTAGAAGAACTAGCACCAGTAGTGGAATGGAAGTTTTTGGAATGAGTGGAGGGAATGAAGGGGTTTGAGGTGGAGAATTGGATAAAATCTCTCTAGTGGATGTCTGTGATTCAGATTTTTTTTTTTTTCTTTTGGAAAGAAGAAATGGGAAATTCAAAAGGAGGAATTTCAGTCTTCTCACTTTGAGAACGAGTCAAGATTCATCTTGGTTGTAGAATAGAGGAAATACGTCCTTCATATGGCTGAGAATTTGGAGTCTTTTCAGCTGAAATAGATATTTTCTCTAACTTCTCTATCAAAGTTTGAACTTCTGGGGATTCAGGGTTGTAGTCTGAAAAAGGTATTCTCTGATATTCACTAAGAGATTTTGGAGAGGTTTGCTCAACTTATGATCTTAGGATTGTAGTTCTAGATGGGGATTTAGAATTTGGAGGAGATATAGGGGGGGATGACTCTTAGGATGGTTTTTTTATTTATGATCAATCCCCTTTGCCATTCACAGATATGGCCCTCCTTCTAGCGCCAAAATGTTGAAGCCCCGGAATTTCATTGCAATAACATGGGGGATAACTACCCGGTCCGGACCTTGGAAGCATCTCCTTTTCCATTTGGTATGGTGGCTCTAACTAGGGATAATGGACCAGTTTCCCAGCAAGAATTGGTATGATGATGATGTTGGTTTCATATATAACTGGAAATGACGTAACTAAAATGATCTAATTAAACAATCAAACATATGCATCTATCTATTCTAAGATTTATCTTAATATATACCTGGGAATAACGTAAATCATGCGATCTACAAAGATATCTTAGAGAAATAGGTAATAAAGATCATTTAATTTCTATAAGAGATGAAATCGTTAATGATAATTATTTTGACTAAATAGTTAGCCAAATAATTGTGAAAACTATATCGCATATATCAATTGCTCAAGTACTTAATAAGGAATTACAGCTAATTTTTTTTACAAAAGTGCTTTAATGTCAAACTGTAGCTTAGATTTCATACATAACACAATATAAGAAAGATTACTTCTAATTCATAAACAAAACACAACCATAAAGATAAAATTACTAGATATGAGAGGTTCTACTCGTGAAGTCAGCAATATTGATCTGCTTCCTTTCAACTAAATATACTCTAAGAGTACAAAAGTGCAAGCATTTACAAAGTGTTTTTGATAAAATTATGGACCTCTCTCTAAATGCATGAGAGAGATTTAAATAATACAACATACGTATCAAAAATGGAATTACATAAAAATATGAAGAGATTTCAAACAACCTTCCTCAGAATAGGTAAATAAAAACTAAAATAGAAAATAAAATGATGACGAGCTTCTTCAAATTGAATGGTTCTAGTTAGTCATTCGGTCCTTGAGTTCATAGATATCTATCATTGGCTTCCCCTGGGGTAGCTGGCCAATTATAGATCTTAGTTGTCCCGTAAATACAATATCAGAGAGTGGTGGCACCATCTTTTGAGTAGAATTTGTTAGACAACGTAGAGTCGTCCATTAACTGTGTGGTCTCACCATAAATTGCCAATAGGTTTCCCCATCAAGCTTAGACATAGTTGTTTGATTGCCTTAACTTGTGTTTCAGTGGTCTCTTTCCATTGTTTCTCTAACTGTTTGATGTTTGGGAGAACTTCCGGCCTACATTCTTTAATGATATTGGAAATATGAAGGTTTTCAATTACATCCTCAATTATATTGTCTGATGTATTGGTTGCTCTTGTTGTTTCTCTTTTTGCTTGCTTCAACTGTATGTCCCAATCTATGAATAAAATATCCTTGTGGGACTCCTCTATCTTTGGAAGATTAGTTTTTCTAGCTTCTTCAGATACCTACCAAGAAATAAATTCTGAAATTATCTTATTGAGTTCTTCATATTCTAATCTCTGATCAACCACTTGATTGGTTAATTCATCACTTGTTTCATAATATGGATTGATCAATGAGATTTTTTGGCAGAATATTTCTTGTTGTTGTGACAACAGAGAATTTAGTTCAAGTGCTTCTTTAATGAATTCCTATGTTTGAGGGTTTTCTTGAGTTTATCCATTATAGCCTACGTTTGATGAATCTGTGAATCCTTTTCTGCGATGTATGTTTGATGTTGTAATCTCATTTGCTCAAAATATTTTCTAAGTTGTGTTGTCTACATCTTTGCTTGTTTGTTGGTGCTCTGTCTTTCCATCTCAAGTTGTTGTTCTAACAGTTGAACTCTCTCTTCTTTTTCTTTAAGAAAAAGCCAAACTTCTGATGCCTTATCAATTGTTGCAGTTGCATAAGCACTGCAAATTATGATAGCTTTGTAAGATTTTCTGATGGATCAATGGGGGTGTCTTTCCATTCTACCTCCATTGATTCATTTTCAAGAGTTGTTGTTGTTGATGCATCCAATTTCCTTTTCTTCCTTTGCCTCTTCACTACAACCTTATGTGTTTAGTTGTAGAATATATACAGTGGAGGTATTTCCTCAATATTTAAAACAATCTCTGAAGTTGGGTAGGCCAGGATAATTTCAATATCTTGGGTAGTTGTAACTCCTTTTATTGTTGTTTCTGGGATTATAACCTATTGAGTCTATTTAGGAGTATAAAATCCAGATGTTCCTTCAAGACTTGTCTCTATCTGTTGCACTTGGAGATTTTTATTAAATTTCTCCCATTCTTTATCCAGATCAATGACTTTAATCTTTTCTGTTTGAACCTGTGTGGAGTCAATCTCCATGTGTTCCTCAGCTGAGGCCTTTTTGGACGTTTCTTCAACACTTTCCTTTGTGTCCTTCTCAGGGTCTTTCTTGGGGCTTTCTTTCTTATTCTGAGATTGGTGTTCAAAGTCTTCTGAACCTTTAACTGACTTCTCTTAAGATTCCTCATCAGAATTATGCTCGAAACTTTGCTCGAGGATTATGTTGGGAGTGGGTTCTCTTATTTATTCAATCCACAATAGGTCCAAAGGGACCTTTGTCAGTCTTTTATTCATGATTATGTGGAAGCAGTGAGGTCCACTGGGCTCAGTTTTATTGATGTTAAATGTAAGACTTGTGAAAATGTCTCAGATCCCTCAAAGAGATCATCAAACTCATCGTCCTCATGAATAAATTGTTTGATTTTGACCATAGTAGTGAAGTTCCTAGTGACTTGGTTAGGGTCATACTGTCTGCCTGACACGGTAGCCATATTTAGGGATGTGATGTTTTGTATCTCTTTTGTCACGTGCCCAAAATCATGTAATGCGAAAGCACCACATTGCACCGAGAAGGTCGATCAGATGGATTTCTTCATTTCTTTGAGGGTTTTGGTAATACCATCCCCCACTGTTTGATAGGCAATCTCACTTGCCAATAATTTATTAGGAATATAAATGGAAGAACATGCGGAGCTATAATACTCCCAAAAACTCTGCTATAATTAAGTAATTCCTCGCCAAACCATCTTTCCACCAGCAAGATGTTTGTTTTAGCTTCCTTTGATAGTCTGGGGGATTTCTTATCAAAAATGGTTTGGTAAATTGGCACGATAATGCCATGACAAATTTTGTAAAAGAGGGAGTTAAACTATGATTCCCACAAAATCTTATGATAAACATGGATGGGAGTAGAGTCCTGTAGAGTCCATTTCCAGCCCATATTTGGAAAATGTGAACAAAAACATATAGCATCCATAACATATGCACTCATGTAAAAAGGAGGGATAACCCGAGAGAAGATAATTCTATTGTGACTATATTCTCTAATGGACATAGCCAAATTGTCTGGCAGAATATTTCTCCAGTTCATAATTATAGCATTAACAACCACATCAATCAATGGGACCTATTCAATAAAAAACTTGGTAGTGTTAGCCTTTCCAAATAGCCTACACAACATTGAGGCTACAAAATTATGTGGGGCTGACAGAGGTGCAATTGGGTACATACCAGTTTTCTCCCACCTGAATTTGTTTAAGCCAGACCTCCAATTCTGCATGACGTCCATCGGGCCTTCATTTTCTTTCACAAAATGCTCAATAAAGGCTTTATCATAGAGATTTTACAGTTCTGACAGATGGTACATTCAGCGTAAATTGTTTGGTTTAAATGACACTGTGACTTCATGCTTGGAATTCCTTAATGTTCTATCTGAAATGTCCACATTGTCAATGATCCATTTTACCATATCATTGTATGGCAAGATTTTAGGCCTTGCAGCTATCTTGTGCAGGAAAGAACATGATGCTTCAAAATAAGAAGCCTCAGATGAGTCCTTGGCATATGTTGTTGCTTTAGTTTCCAGGGCCTTTGGGTTTTCTTCCTCCAGTAAATTATACATTCCCTCCCATGATGTATTCCTACCATCCTTGTTGCATGTAGTATCAGAGAAGAGTGGAATCATGTTTGAATCCTCAAGCGCGGTGACTTCTACAATATTCTTTCCTTTCTTAACCATTTTTTTGAAAGTTGTTTTTTTTCCCAGAAATTTAGGCAATGGAGAAAACAGAATGAAACGCAGAGCGACAATGAAAGAGGAAACACAATAACACAGTGAATTTTGAAAGAACTAAGGATGAAGCTTTTATTTCAAATACGGGTAAAAAAGATATAAATCTTCTCGAGCCGTTAAAAGAGTAAATGAAGTTAAACCTCATTAATTACTCATTAAGGCCTACGTGTGATTTCCTTTATGATTCATCAAAACATCGCATTGCAAGTTTCTAAATGATATTTCAAATTGGTGTGTGTTAAGTGTGATATTGATCATGCGATTGCGATGAATAGAAATATTTCAATAATACAACATCGCAATATCGCAATATCGGTGATATCGAGAATAGACCAATTCAATGTTGGTTTGATATTTTGTGATTTACGATGAGCGGCATACTTTTTACTTTTTCGAGCATGTTTCCTTAAACGGATGATTATTCCATTGAAACAATTATTTTTCAATAGGTCGGACTTAATTCAAGGTATAATGATCTTTATTATTCTGTGAGGTCTGGACCACATCTCAATTCGCAGTTCTTTATGGTTTACATGTTTGCACCTTTGTAAAATCTGTGATGTGATTGCGATAAATACTTTATTTTATAAGGAATATTTAAAGCCTTAAGTTTTATAAAAAATTTCAATGTTTCATTCGGTCTTTTAAGGAGGGTCTTTTATCATGTTTCGTAGACTCTAACTCATGACTAACCTTCATTACTTTTGATCATGCGATTCGTGATAAAGCCAGAATGCCTACTCACAAAGTGACTTAGCTTAATATCGTAAGTTTTTCTAAGGTTTTATTCTGAATGGTTTCAAAAGGCAAGATTTTATTTGCTAAGTTTTTTGAAAAAATTTTAAGGATCCCCATTTATTAATACAATACGAACTATTTATATAATAAATGGGGGGGTTGTTGAATAGTATAACGGTAGTACGATACACATATCAGAGGTAAGCCTAAACAATTTGGAGTCCAATATGTTGATCTCATTTTCTATTTGAAAAATGGATATGCTCCCCTTGAACTCAATCACAAAAGGAAAAGGGCTTTAAGATTAAAAGCAAATCAATATGAAATCATTGATGATGTGTTATTTAAGAGAAATTATGATTTTGTATTATTAAGATGTGTTAAAAAGTCTGAAGCATAGAAGGTTTTACAGGAACTCTACAATGGACCAGCTGGTGGATATTTTGGAGGAAATACTACTGCACATAAGATCTTGCATTTTGGGTACTATTGGCCAACTTTGTTCAAAGATACCCATGAATACATGAAGAAATGGAAAATATGTCAAACTGCTATAGGAAGACAATGGAAACCTTCCTTACCTCTGCAACTAGTCAACATTGAACAACCATTTGAACAATGGGGATTGGATATCATAGGTGAGATTGTTCCTCCTTCTTCAAAACAACATAAGTATATCCTTACAGCTACAGATTATTTTACTAAGTGGGTGGAAGCAATTCCACTAAATGTAGCCAATTCTGATGTTACCATTGAATTCATTGATCAATTCATTATTACTAGATTTGGTTACCAACCGCACTTATCTTTGATAAGGCATCTTACTTTTCACGAAATAATATGACTGAATTTACTCTTAAGAGGGGTTTTAAACTTAAGTACTCTGCTAAATACTACCCTCAAGGAAATGGTTTAGCAGAATCAACCAACAAAAACCTCATAAGAATTATTAAAAGAACTATTGAGCAGAGCCAAAAGAATTGGTATAAATCTTTGACATTTTGTCTAAGGGCATATCGAATAACGCAGAAGGCCTTAATAGGCACTTCTCCATTCAATATAGTATATGGGAAAGAAGTTTCCATCCCTTCAAATCTAGCTCTTCCCTCATTAGCCCTAGTCCAATTTATTGAAGAAACACCTTTTTCTTCTTTACAACTAAGACAGTCTCAAATTCTTAAACTAGAAGAAGAGAGAGAAAAAGCTTAACTTACACATGCTCGCCATCAATAGCTAGTCAAATCTTCCTTTGATGCAAGTTTTTTTTCCACAAAATCTTTTCAAATTGGAGATCTCGTCCTTAAATGGGATAAGGCACATGAGGAAAAAGGAAAGCATACTAAATTCCAAAAAATGTGGCTTGGACCTTTTCAAATTGTTGAACAAGTAGGCCCATTAACATTCATATTGCAAGATTTATCAGGAAAGAGAGATTCTCTTCCTGTCAATGGGGTTATTTTGAAAAAAATATTTTCTTAGAAGATTGTATCTTCTACTGTAACATTATTTCATTTAATTCTTTACTTATTTTAGGAAATAATGTTAAATAGCATTACTTTTGGCTTTGCAATAAAAATACCTTGAAATATTTTTTATGTTTCGCTTTGAAAGTAGGAATTATTAAGGAAATGATCACAACATTTGAAAATTAGCTAAGCATCATAAATCTTTGAAATTTTCTTCTTCATTGAAGTTGTAAATTCTTTGAAAACCTCAACCTTATAAAATCCTTTTAATCTATTATCAGTCAAGAAAGATTACCTTAAACAAAGTAAAGACTATTTATATCTAAGCATCTCTAACTCTAAAATTGTCATCCCAAACTCTTAAGGAGTCAATGATTCTCCCCATCCATTAACTTTACTATTTTTAGAGTGTAATTCAAAAATATATTAACCTTAAAGGATAAGGGGTCTCATCACAAGCCTTCTTACCATGTTCATTGGGAGATAATAGACTGACATTACCAACACTCAATACCAAACCAGGGTAATGGCTTATGATTATTTTAATCTTAAGACAAGGGGTCTCATCATGAGTCAGCTTGTCCGGTTCAATTACAACCAGTGAATGGCATTGTCACTTTCTGGTCACCAAACCAGGACAATGGCTTTTAGGTAATAAAAAAAATTGTTAATATATATATATGTGTGTGTGTGTGTGTGTGTGTGTGTGTGTGTGTGTGTGTGTATTTGAAATTATCTCTAAAGACTGCACTCTTATATAGATGGGATTCTAAACCATTGATGGTTAAAAGGTAACCCTATCGAGGCTATGAACGCTTGTTGGCAATAGTGGCTCTACCTATGACAAATGAGTCTATTAAAAATGCTAAGTTGTAAAAACCCCCCTATTTTATTTTTACAACTAATTAATGATTGATATAGACAAAAAGTATTTTCATCTATAAGAGGATATAAAAATAAGTATGATCAAATGAGTTTTTATGTTCAAAGTAATGTTACTTATCTAAATATTTTGAAAATACTTTTCCTTTTCTGAATTAATTTTACTTAGAAAAGTTTTAGAAATTTCATTATTATAAATCAGAGATAACTAGTTCTTCTAGCGAATCGCCAATTGTTGTGCTATGCAACAACACCCCCCC
>APFE030776028.1:116035-188249 GCA_000404065.3 Pinus taeda
AAATGGGAACCCTTAAAAAATTTAAAAACATAGGAATATGGCATGGTTTATGGTTTTTGAAAGAATAAATTTTATTTTTGAATAAACAAATCCAATCAGCCCCAAACAACTTGAATAAAGCATGCCTTATGGAAAATCCTGATGATATCGCATATCGCAAAGTCTCAAAGAAACAACACTTTGTTTCTACCCTTTCGAAACTTTTGATGAGATAAAGGATAGCCCCCAAGAACCTAGCATGTCTATTCCTTAAAATGCTTAAGTATTAAGAAAATCACTTCACAACAAAACTTGTTTTCATCACAAACTTATAACGAAAATGATATGTGAAAAGGCAGAAGAACACTCCTATTGCGAAATGCGATAAGCAAACTAGACCCATAATAAAACAATAAACGTAGTATATAAACATATCATGTCTTTTTAAATCATAGATTATACCAAAATATCCCTGCTTGTTTCACTTCCTATTCCTCTGATTGTGATAAAGTTATTTCTTAAAAGGCATGCCTAAAGAAAATCATAAAACTAAATAATTAAAACCAAACGTTGCACTTGTTGATAATCTATTAAAGCCCGCTATAACGCCACGTCATGTCTTGCAATTTCGCAATCGCACAAAACCCTTGGCCATATCTATTCTCCACCGCTCCTGAAACCTCTAATTGCGATGTTGCGAATATCGCAATCTCACATCTTTCATACCCAACGAATCGATATAGTGATATAACTATTGCATATCGACGGAGTATATGGAAATAAGTTTTTATTTACCATTTGAAAATATTTTTGCGATGTGATATATTAATGGATAATAAATAACCACGCGAAGCCATGATTTCTATTATTTAAAGAATTCTAACGGTATTTATGATTTCAAAGCCCAAGGTGATTTGATGGCTTGTATAGATTGATTCGCATTTAAACTCTCCTTTACATCATTGCAAAGCCTTTTGTGTTTGTATGTTTTCTCATTTCACAGTTATTTCTCTTCATTTCCCTGTGTTCTCAATTCACAGGTTTTGCTCGAGAAAGAATTGTGTAACAAGATGACTAAGTCGAAGAAAGCAAAGAAAACTATGGAGGGTTCACAATCTTCTACTTCAAATGTAACAGAAATGCCCCCACTATTCTCAAATACGACATGCAAAATTGAAAGCAGTACTTCCTCATGGGAAACCATGTACCAGTTGTTGGAGAGCGAGGGTCTTAAGAAGAGTCGCAACAGTCGACACTACTACCTCTTCTAAAGCCTCCCACTTTGAACCTGCCAGCTCTTTTCTCCATAGAATTGTTGCTAGGCCAAAAAAAATTCCTTACACTGATATGGTAAAATGGATAATTGAGAATAGTCATATTACTGGTCAGACGTTTCAAACTTCAAGCAAAATTGTTATAGGGTCCTTCACAGCAGAAGACCTAAAGAGAATGTTTCATGTACTTAACTCACAGAAGGTATATGATAAAGCCTTTCTTGAGAAATTTGCAAGAGAAAATGATGTGCCATCAAACCTAATTAAGAAATGGAGGTCCAATTCAAACAAACACAAGCATGAGAAATCGGGTATGTATTCTATATCGTCTCTCGCTTCTCTCAGGTTCCCATAATTGATGTTGTAGTAAATTCTTTTACAATAGATTGGGGCACTATCATGTCTAATAATATTGCTTCCCAAATCCTAGAGTTTAGACAACACTGGTATGTCACCACTAGAACAGTCCCACCATTTTTCATGAGTGCCTACATTATGGATGCAGTTTGATTCACCACCAGTTTCCCTACCATGGGATGGAAATGTACTATTCGAGATCCCACTCCCATCCATATATACCATAAAATCATGTGGGAATCCAATATCCACACCCATTTCTATAAGATTTTCCAAGGAGTTATGCTACCCATCCACCAAGTCATTTTTGCAAAAGGGCCTCAAGATTGTCTGATGAGGCCGAAATTGTTTTTTTACCAATAGGTAGGTGGTTTGGAGAAGAACAGTTTACTTATGTCCGAGTCTATGGAAGCCTAGCACCTCCCCATGTTCTCCCATGTTATGTACCAGATAAACTGCTTGCTAGAAAGATTTCCTACCAAACTGTAAGGGATGGATTAACCAAGACCCTAAAAGAATCTTAGAAGTCTCTTTGGCCTTCCTTTCCCCTTCAATGTGGTGTTTATGCATTACACTATTCTAATCATGTTGCACTTGAAATCGATCATATTACATGTTTAAAACTTGCCACCATTCCTGGTAGACAGTTTGACCCTAATAAGGTTGCACAGAACCTCACTATCCAAGTAAAAATTAGACAGTTCAGCCATGAGGATGATGATTATGACGACATGTTTGAGTTTGCTGACTTGTTTTCATGACTGCGACATTTGGATACTTTGATACTAGATCCACAAAAGCTAGCTCAACTCCACCAGTACATGAGGAAAAGGATACAAAAGGTCCCTTTGGATATATTAAATATCCCTCAGCCAATTATTCAAGAGGAGTAGGGTTCAGATGAAGATTCAGAGAATTCAAAAAAGAAATCGAAACAAGGTTCCAAGCAAACTTCAAGGCATAAGTCAGCACAAGGCTCAAAACATAGTTCAGAGCATGATTCAGAACAGGGCTCAGAGCACAACTCAAAGCACAATCCAGAGAAGAGTCCTAAAAAGAGTCCAAAAAAGGAAACTGAGAAGGAAATAGAAAAAGAATCCAAGGAGAAATAAGTGGAAGATGTATCCAATGAATTACATATAGATGAATCTCCTTTCAAAAAGAAGTTGGATGAGGCATGGAAACAATTTTACCGACAGCTTAGAGGACAGCAAGGGGAAAAATATTGAAATGGAAACAACGTTCAACACACCCCAAAACATTGGACATAGCTCACTTATTGGAAGGGCTACTAACAAATTTGTCACTACAGAAGAAGTTGAGATCATCCCGGCCTTCCCTTCATGTGAAATTGTTCTGAGGATGGAAGAAATCCCTCCTCTTCATGTCTTTTACAGTACCAAGCATCGGGCTGTAGTAAAAAGACAGAGGAAAAGTAGGAGAATAGAACAATCATCAGCAATAATCCCAAACAATGAACCTATGGATGTAGTATGGAAGGATACCCCAATGGATCCTTAAGAAAATTTGACAAAACTATCACAATTTGCAAGTGCTTATGCATCTGCTACTATTGACAAGGCAGTCAAAGTTAGACATTTGGTAATAGATAAAGAGGAGAGAATCCAAAAAAAAAAAAAAAAAAAAAAAAAAAAAAAAAAAAAAAAAAAAAGAGAGACAGAATGTTGACCATCAAATGAAGAGTCAAATGTCCCAATTACAGTAGATCTTTGACCAATTGAAGCTCCAGTATCAGCAGATACAAGTGTTAAGGATATCCAGATACAATAGCTACAGTTTTCACTGGACCAGTTGAAGGATAATCCTAAAGTTGAGGATTTTATAAAGGAAACATTAGAGCTCAACTCTTTATTATCAAGGTAACAAGCAACATTTTTTCAAAAGTTGTCTATCATCAATCCAATGTGCAAGACAAGTGATTCACTGATGAATCAAACATCTGATCTGAGGATGACTTTTAATGATATTGATGATAAGATCTTTGGATATATAACATGGCAGGATACTCCAGAGGGTAGATTAGCAGACTTCCCCATGGTAGAGGAATCTCATAAAGAAATCCTCTTTACTGATTGGGACATTCAACTGAAGCAAGCAGAAAGATAAGTTTCAAGAGTGACCGATGCTGCGAATAATATCATTGAAACCATCAATGATAATTTGCATAATGCTAATTTGATACAGGAATGCCCATGTGGGAGTCTCCCTGATATCAGAGTCCTAGAAGCACAATGGAAAGAAACCTTAAAAGAGAAGGAAGAGGTGATTAAACAACTAACCAAACTAGATTGGGAATTATATTAGAGATATTTGGTGAAGCCACACTATCAGTGGCTAATGCTACGCTGCCTCACTAACTCATCCATGCACATGCTTCCTACTCTTTCAGATGTAGTGTAGGTAGGACAGTTGCGCATGAGGACGGGTCAACCTCCTGAAGTCAAGTTGATGATGGATATCTACGAGCTCAGACAACAAATGAAAGAGTAGACACCATTGCATTTTGAAGTTCGTCATTACAACAATTTCTATTTTTATATTTTAGTCACTTATTTTAAGGATAGTTGTTTAAACCTCCTCATAAATTTCATGTAATATCTATTTTTGTATTTTATTTCTATTATATAAACCCTTTCATGTCTATGAAGAAAAGGTCCCCAATTTTATAAAGAAATGCTTTAAAATCTTGCACTTTTGTACTTTTAAAGTTTATCTTAGTTGAATGATTGGATTAGAGTCTTGAAGTTTTGTGAATAAGGCTTGTGGAAGCTTGCACTTTTGTACTTTTGAAACTAACTTAATGAAAAAGATTGCACTGGATCTGTTTACTTCATGAGCAGAGTTATATGCATCGGGTACTTCTATCATTGTATATTTATTTTTTCATAAATTGATAGCCATTTCTCTTTGTATTTTTTGTTATATGTATCTCTTTGAATGCGGTTTTGTATCCATTCACTTCTGAAAATGCTTGGACAGTTATCCTTAATACATAGATGAGAAAATGTTTGAACAATATTTGATGTGATATATTTTATCAATTATTTAATCAAGATAATTATTTTAAAGGCTTTTCATTTCTTTTAGTGTTTGATTAATCTTCATTATCATACACTAAAGATAATCATTGTAGATCGCATAAGTATAAGTAAAATATCGTATAAATAAATAGATAGGTTAAATATACATGTATTCCAGCTGAAAACCACCCCATCTATCACTTAGTTTTTGGTCATCAACACCCTATGCATCCTATCACATTTTTATTAGGAAATTGGTCCCATTATATCAAGTCGGAGCCACTAATCCAAACGGATAAGGGACGTATTCAAGTCCCCGACCAGGTGGTTTTCCCCCATATTGTTGTAGTGATTTTCGAGGCTTCAATAGGGAAAAAGCTTATTGTGGGGACCTTTCTCACTTTCACACAATAAAAGTCGTTGGCCACATGGAACCCACCTCATGACGTTTTTTTATACTTCATTTAAGGATTGTTGTGCAGGAGGAAGTTGATTGTTAGTGCAGGAGGAATTAGATTGTGTGGAGCGCCAACACTTCCACACAATGTAATTCGTTGGCCATATGAGGGCCACCTCATGACAATTTTTCATTTCCATAAATTTAACATCTTTCGATTCCTTAAATTAAATTGCAGAGCTAATTATGTGATTAAATATTTAACTAACGAATATCTTAGCCTCTTAAAAAGCTTAAACATTGATTAATTAACGAATAAATTATTTTAATTAATGCAGGGAATCTCATTTTAATTACTATTCAATTGTCTTGGAAATATGGCATGCCTAATGTTCTCCTCCTAACACAACAAATGATGGTCGACATAAGGCACCTGGGATTAGTTCTGTTTCATACATAAACCCCTTCTAGACATTTTGGAATTGTGCCCAAAACTTGCAGCTCATGCTTTACAAGACATCCATCACGACACTTGTGCGAAGGTCCTCCACACAGTGAACTTCTGCACAACAAACATTAAATGTGTATGGTTTATATTCTTTTGATGAGTTGTGTATCATTAGCATTTCACAAATGTGAAATTGTTTTTTTCAATCTTGGTTCCAACAATCGTACCGAAATCTCGAGCATAAATTAATAGTTTAGAAAATCAAATCGAGCTTTCATATAATATTAGTAAGTGTTTGCCTAATACTAATCTTAACTTAATATAATTAAAAAAACTAAAGTGTAACTTATTGTTTTATGATTTATCCAATATTGATAATTAATGCCTCGCTCTTAAACTCAAAATGGGAAATAAAAGAAATTGAAATAATTGTTTTATGCATTTGGGTCTTTAGCGTTACCTCAAGTCACCTTGTTACATTTTACAAATGGTATATAGAGCCTTGTATATGTTGTCAGATTTTAATGGTTTTAAATTCAATGATTATGCAGAACCACAAAACATTGTTTGGTATTACTTAGTAAATAGTATTGCGTAGCAAAAGAGATAGTGATGGTCACACTTATAACGCCGCTGATTAAACTATATTTTTAAGGGGTAGTTACACAAAGTTTCGTTCGTCAGTCTATCTAAAGTCACTCAGAGGAGATGAGTTGAGCCTGAGCTCGTAGAAACCCTAATGGTGTCTTTCTTCAACCTTGCTAACCCTTTATGCCCTGTTGTACATCTTCGAAACATGCCAGTGATTAGATGAACCGAGCTTGAGCTCGTTGAAACCCTTATGGTGTTTTCCTTTCAACCCTGCTAACCCTTTACACCCTATTGTATATCTTTGGAATAGGTTGTTTCCGCTTGAGTGAAATACGGGTGTTCCCTAACACAATCACTGCATTCAATTTGGAGGAGAGGCTGGAGTAGAGCCTAAGCTCTGTAAAAACCCATATGGCAACTACCTTTCAGCCCTGTTAACTCTATTCTTCAATTTTTATGCCGATGCTTATCTGGGTGCTATGCCACTAGCTCGAGGGCGGTACTGGTGATTTTATACATCCTAGCAATGGTGTTTACTATTTCAACTGACCAACGGACTATTCGTTGTGTTATTAGTGGTGGTTAGCTACTAGCCACCACTACCGACATCGATAAGATGTCCCCCTCTCTAGATGACTGGTTGCCGAGATATTCCACTGAAGCCATTCCATCCTCTCCCTCGGATATTACGAGACCTCTACTAATGCCAGTTGGGGTCAAATTTCTCAGGACTAGGACAACCCAGTATGTCTTGGAAAACATATGTCTGCAGGGGATCCTAGACATGAGACAAGAGCAGGAGGAGAGGGATATGCGAAAAATCCCCACAACTCCATATATAGGAGGGCCTAAAAGCACATGAAGGCAATGATAGCCATGAAATAACTTACTGTAGGCTAAGATATTAACATGGATAGATTCGAATCCCTATCCAAGTCAGCGTTAGTCGGTAAGCTCAGCGACTTCAAGATGTCCTATGAAAAACAACAGATTTGGGTTAGAGAAAACTGGAATTCGTTAGTTGGTTACACATTGATAACCAATCTTCTGGTAAATAACTGGCTTCACTTCCATTTATATTTGAGGAAAACCTGGAACTCATTCTTGCAAGAACATGGGTCATAAGAATTGGTTTGTTATGGCTTTTGTGATGGCTTCCATCTTTTTGCCTCAAGACTGATCCGCAACATTTCAAGCACTTGTGGGTATTACTTCCATGGTTTCCTATCGAACTCTGGTCAAAGGACACACTAAAGAAGGTTGCACAATTGATGGGCAGGCTCATTTTATTTGATGAAACCACCTTATTTTCTATAGATAAGAGGTCAGCACAGATTCTGGTTGAAATGGATACCTCTAAGGGCTTACCAGAAACTCTAAAAATTATATGGGGAGAAGAAATTATTCTTCAACCCCTAATTATTGGAAGATACCCTTCAGGTGCATAAACTGCAGGGGATTCGAGCACTTAATCAACACATGTACAACACCTTTGCGGTACAAAGCAAGTTCTAGGAACTCTATAAAGGACAGACCCCCTTCACACTTGGGTGATCAAAATTATAAAATACCACTTAACACTTCATGGGAGCCTACTCAGAAACATCTCTACACATCTTCTCCACAGTCTTCTATTGCACTGGGAATCCAAAATGGTGTTGGGATATTGCACCCTTCTATAGAACAGGGGCTACTGAAAGAATTTGAGTTTTCTATTGGGACTGTGTATAGAAGGGACACTACAAGATCAATAGACCAATCCAGCTTTGACTAGGTAGCCAACCCTCTTATGGAACATGGTCCTATCGTAGATTCAACCCCTCTTGTTGGCAGCGATAAAATAACCTATAAGTATCTTTCTGACTTGGATATGTACATTGAAGAGCTTTTGGCGAAAGATATTTTATTAATTGATGGTTTAGAGATGAATGCTATAAACTATACCTCTAGTATTCCTTCTTTACCAAATTCAAGTTCCAAAATATCTATTACTGATTTGCATGTCAATCCTAAACAATTCCCTGAGACTGGCAGTCCTAAAATTACATCCTTTGCTCTTTGTCAAAACCCCATCCTGTAGCATAATGGTAACTATATGTATTCCATACTTAAAGCCTCACTTGAAACTACTAGTCAAGTTTCCTCTGCCCTCACCACTGCGGATTCACCTGAACTTTCTGGTCCTAACATTCAGTCTTCTTACAAGGATGCCCTTATGATATCTCTAATTCCTACCTCTCCTGAGACTTCCTCCGATGAGTGATTATCACCAGATCCCTCCTTTTCTTTTCAAAATGTCACTATGAGGAAGAAGAAACTCAACTAAAAATCACAAGACATGGAGTGCCTCTCCCCGGAGCAAATACTGGGTGGTTTGAGCCACTCCCCAACTTCTTATTGATGCACTACTTCTTGGGCCTTTAGAGCACAGTTTCCCACTTCTTTCAACTCTTAATGATTATTTTATCTCTTAATATTCATGGATTAGGGCGGGGGGGTGGTGCTAGAAATATCCTCCTTCAAGAGACTACTTGAACTTCATCATCCCTCTATCATCCTATTGCAAGAAACAATGGTATGAGGTGAAAAGACTAGAGATAATTTCAAGAAGATTTGCTTGAACTGGCACTCTGATGTCATTGACTAAAAAGGAATATCTGGTGGTATACTTTCCCTATGGGATCCTAGAATAGTCTCTTTCAAAACTTTTTTATCCTCAATTAGAATCATTCTGAAAGGTCACTTCAGGGGTTTTTCTTTTCCCATCACCCTTGTGAACTATTATGGGTCATACAGTGACAGGGATAACTTTTGGGACCAAGTACAAATAAGTGGGTTACTGTAGGATCACTCTTTACTTATGGCAAGATACCGAAACTTCAATATTGTTGATGGTGAATCTTGGGGATCAAAATCTCGACAGCATCCCATGATACACTATTATGTGGCTATGTTGACAGACCATTCTCCCTGTGACATTGGCTGATATCCCTTGGCTCCCACCTGGAGGAATGGTAAAAAGGGAGTGGACAGAATTTCTCACAGGCTGGAAAAAAAATTTGATGGTAGATCAGTTGCTCGGTCACATGGGACGACTGAGATCTTGGAAAGTACAAGATAAATTATATGACCACCTACCTATTTTGCTGGAGCTGGATTATAATAGTTATAAATATTTTTGCCCCTTCAAATTTAACCACTCTTGGCTGGGAGAGGAGTCCTTCAGAATTCTAGTGAGAGACACCTGGAATAAAGTCATCAATGATAATATCATCTATGCCATGACCTCCTTGACTAGAAAAATTTCGGCACTCAGGAGGGTTGTTATAACCTGGGAAAAAAATAGAAAATTGGAACTCCAAGAGAAGTTGTTTATTGTTGAGTCAGAATATGATCATTTGTCTTGGATATTCCCTCTAGAAAACTTCCCAGTCATATGGGCGAGGAGAACGAGTTGGCTGGAATATGGGAAAAAGAATATTTTAAATTTGGACCGTGACATGTGGCACCTAAAAAGTAGGGTGATGTGGATTAGGAAGGGAGATGCCAATAAAAAATTCTTTCATGAATATGCTAATCACGGAAGAAATATCAACGCCATCTAGGAACTAGAAACAGTAGATGGGAAGAAGAAGGTCACTAATTCAAAAGAGTTGAGATTTTTGCTACAACACACTTCTCCAACCTCTTTAGAGATTTGGGAACATCAAATATTAGCACCCAACTTAAACTTATCAATCATTACCCACGATTCTTCAGTCAAGAGGAATCTCTCTGTATCAACAACCTTGTCTCTCTAGAGGAAATCAAGGAGGTCCTTAAACACTTTGACATTCAAAAAAGTCCTAAACCGAATAGATGGACGATTGAATTATTCCTCTTCTTTTTTGAGTTGATGGGACCAGATCTCCAATGAATGGTGGAAGAATCTAGGATCACTGGGGAAATTTCTGAGGAAATAAATATACTTATATTGCTTTGATTCCTAAGACCTTCAAGACCAAAACCTTCCTGGATTACAAGCCTATTTCTTTGTGCAATCTGGTCTACAAAATCATTTCAAAGGTGATCTCTAATAGGATCAAGCATCTTCTTGTTGAGAAGATTTCCCCTATTCAATTTGGCTTTCTAAATGATAGGCAAATGCATGATGCCATTAGGATTGCACAGGAGGCCCTTCATTCTATTAAAACCAAAAAATTGAATGCTTTGATTCTTAAAATGGATTTAAACAAAGTATTTGATAAAGTCAATTGGACTTATCTCATACTTGTCCTTCTTCATATAGGACAGGGATTGGAGGTCATCAACTTGATAATGGGATGTGTGACTTCAGAAAAATTTTCAATATTAATCAATGGCTCTCCCCCATAAACATCTCCTGTTCTAGAGGTCTTAGACAGGAATTCATGTTGTCACCTATTCTTTTTCTACTGGTAATGGAAGGATTGATTCGTTTTCTCCTAGAAGAAAAATAGAGGGGAAATATCTCTGGTATAAAAATTTCTCCAAACTATCATATCTTGCATCTATTGTTTATGGACGATGTCCTATTTATGGGTATAGGCACCATGGAAGAATGACAAGTATTTTACAAATATATCAGATTTTTCTGCAACACAACTCGTATGGAGATTAACTTGAATAAATCAACCTTCCATTACTTTTCTAACAATCCATACATCCTATGAGTCATCCAGATTGTTCTTCCTATGTAAGCCATCCCTCTAGAAAGTGGATTTAAATATATTGGTTATTTTCTTAAACCAAATGATTACCACATAGGAGACTGGAGATGGATGATCATAAAGGTTGAGCGGAACATAAATATTTGGTGTTACAATTGGCTAACATTAGGGGGCATAATGATTCTAGTCAAAGCGGTGTTGGAAAGCATCCATGTTTATTTGCTATCAATAGCCAAGATCCCTTCTTCCACTCTAAAAGCTATTAGGCAATTGATGTTTACATTTTTATGGACAAGAAATAAATCTAAAGGAGGGTATCATCTTGCCAACTGGAAAACATTATATTCCCCAAACATCTTGGAGGATGGGGTTTCAAAAGTCTCCCCTATTTTTCCAAAGCCTTATCACTTAAAAATATGTGGAGAGCCTTATTCGGAAAGGGACTATGGAGCTAGACTATAAGAAGGAAGTATCTTTAGCAAAATTCGGTGGTGGACTGGATCAAAAAATTTGCAAATAAACCAATCCATGGAGGATTTATAGTATGGTGATGCCTTATTGCAGCTTTTCCTTACCTTTATAGTTGGCTTGTCTAGCAAGTCGAGGATGGCAGACAGGTTCTTCTACATAAGTACCCTTTCATTGGATGGGCTCGAATCTCTAAGTTCACTCCAGAATTATCCTCACTCCTCACCTCTAAAATATTGTTCTACATGTATGATATCAAATCTGGAGACTCTTTTGGGACTGACCAAAATTATTGGCTTAATCCTACAGAATTGGGACTGGAAGATAAGTTGTCGGAGGAATGATCGAATTTCATATCAAAATTATATTTAAACGGACTTAGGCTTTGTAACTCAAAGGACCATTTAATATGGAGCTGGGACGCAATGGCTAGGGAAGTAAAAGCACGTCTAGCTTATGAAGTTATAGCCATCTCGAAAATTGAAACAAATAGAAAATGGTGGAACAAGTACGTTTGGAATTGGCACGTCCCAAGGGTGACTTGCTTAGGGCATTTAGCAACTGAAAAAAGGGTTTGATGAGCCCTAAAAGAATGATCTGGATGATGGGAGTGATGTGCCCAAATCAATCTGTAACATCTGCCCCCTAAAGCATGAAGTCAAAAAAATGTTAATTTCGAATGAAATGCTTTACGATGTGATGAGGAGGTTTCGAAGTGAAAGGTGACCTGCATCAATTACAATACATGTATCATGATTTTTTTATTTTTTCATGAATTTCTGAGGGAAGGTATACCCATGCTCAGCATATAAACTTTCATTACATGTACACAGACAATCATCTATAGATATAGACCCATGATCAAAATGACCATCAATGTAAAGCCATTGTACATATGATTTAGTACTCTTGAAATCGCAGCTCGGATGGATAAAACTAGATCTGGGGTATTCTATCTCATTCAATCGTTCGCTCAAGTACGAGTCTAACCATGTGAATATGTGATATGAAGTCAAACATGGGAAGACAATGTCTGATTACCAGCCAATGATGTAAAACGTTAATAGATGCAAGAGAAATCACTGACAATGACAATGATCCTCAAGATACTAGAGTACATTTTGCATGGTGTGAATAGATGTTTTGATGTTGAACACCATACAAAGTTTTTTCGGTCGAAGGCAATTGATGTCAACCTATCGTCGAAAGCCAGAAACCTGCCATTGATGTATGCAAGCCTCAAGGTACTTGAAGGGTGTTTCTAAGTCAACTTCTTGGATAATGTGTTGATGTCGACAAGAAGTGACTCATCGCAGGAGGGCCTTGATGTATCCCATATCAACAACACGAAACAAGTGTAATGATTTTGGAGATGGAATTTAACTGATGACACAAGGTTCAGGAATGGCGATCATGAAAATGAAGGTTTATGGTACTGCAAAGAATGAATTTAAACTGAATGACTTTTCTTGAACATGTCAGTGACACTGAAATGAATTTGTAGCATTGACCCAAAACAAAGTGATGGATGGTATGATAGACCAATGGTATGATAACCATCAAGCTAATAACCCAACCCAAGTAGTCACGGTGATGAAGTGAAAGTGTCATGTTCAAGAGCGACCTGCTACCATAAAGTGTTTTCCCCTTTTTCCCTTTCCCCTATTCATTGTTGACTAGTACCTCTTTATTTTTTATCAAGCTTGAGGAGGATAACATATGCTTGTTGTATAATTTCCACCCTTCAGGTGAATCCATCGCTATGTGATGTTTTAACGAGTCTAGCGAAGGTGAAACTCGGTCTTGTCTAAATGGATAAGTTTGTCGCTATTTGATGTTTTAACGAGTTTAACGACAAAGATAACTCAATCCTTTTCATGTTTAGAGAGTTTGAAAAGGGACAAAAAGAAAAATCCACAAGTTCTTTTTCGTTGATTTGTCTCTCAAGCCCGAAAAAGCATAAAACAATACAAGAGAGAATCTATTGACCATGTTCGGTCAACATATTCCTTTTTTGTAGTTAATCTATCTCAGCCCAAAAAAGGGTTAAACTTATACTTAGTAGGCGTCATTTCCAATCCGTTAATGAGTTGAAAAGGACAAGCGCTCAGTAATCTTTTCATGTTTAGAGAATCTAAAAAGAGCTTAAAGAGGACTCCAAGGGGGTTCCTTTTTCGTTATTTAACAAAGCTCAAAAAAGTGATAAAATTATGCTCTATGGTCAAAGGTACAATTTACAATCGAGCACATCAAATTCTATAAGTCAGCTGCAAAACCTGCTCAAAACATCACCAAATGGATTAAAAATACCTGTTTCATAGGTAAAAATAGGCAAATACTAATGTTTACTCGATTAATGAACATGAAATAAACATAAAACAAGTTTTTACCATGAAACTTTTATCATTTGACACTTACCATTCATTTTTGTGCTATAGGCTAGTTTTTTACCTCGAACTTCATTAGTTGATTGCGATAGATTTTGTGGACCATTTCTCGTGCTATCCAAACTAGGTAGGAGATCTACCCCTCCTATTTCTTTTCAGATCATTCTTTTATTGTTTCATGCAATTTTTAGGGTTCTTTGGGGCCTCTGGGATTTGATTTTTTCGCCCTGGGATCAGCGTAGCCTTTCACAACGAAAATTGTGTTGAAGATCACCCTAATAGAAGGTTGCTTTCTCTTTAGCGCATTATCTCTGTGCCTCGGCTGCGCTGGGCGAGTTTCCCAAATTTGATTTAGTTGTTTGCTCCAAAAATTGTCGTGTTTTTTGCATGGGAAGGATCCTAAATAAGATTATGATTGGGTTTCAGGCTTTCATCAGATCAGAATGTCGATTACATGGCAAGAAAGAGAGCCTAAGGAACAAGACATGGTTTCCCTAAACAATCCGGGTACAGTTGAGGCCCTCAAAAACTGTGGGTTACTCAAATACTTCAGGTTGACCAGAATGAGGCAACAAATAGAACTATTGTAGTTCCTCGTTCATGCATGGGACTCGACATATTAGACTTTTCACATAAGGAACAAAATGGCCCCTATTACAATTGATGATATTTACTTTCTTACCAGACTATCGAGGTGAGGTGTGATCCGGATTTAAACAAGAATGCAACAAATTATAGTGATACGCATAAACACAAAGATGCAGTGGAAATAATACTTCATTTCATTAATGTAAAATATTGAAATATGCTTACAAACAAAAATGGAAATACCCCCAGCTAGGGCAGTGGTAGCTTATCTCTGAGAAGAGATGTGGAGGCTACATGCCTCTGAACTCAACTACAAGACGCTCGAGGGCCTTTTTATTATTGAACAATAACAACAAACCCTAAACCGAGGAGATTTAACACCAAGAGTTTATGGGCCCCGTTGGGGTGAGTTGGACAACCAACTTCTCGGGTCGTGACTTGGTCATATTATCACTATTTGACGTGCATGATAACCCATTGGAAAGATATCTCCGAGGACTACAATGAAAAAGATGATTTTAGATAGAAAACCATTGGCAGTAGATTTCCCAAAAAACGTCGTTTAGGGCCTCAAAACGGCTCTAGAAGTTTAGGACTCGAAAACTGCTAAAAATAGTAAATTGTGCTACACTTAAGGAAACTAAAAAATTGAAAGAAGCAATGGTGGGGGTCCAAGTGGAATTGGTGGGTGGCCACTAATATCCACCTGGATCATTCCTCCCCCCTTAGGAAGCAATGGTCCCAATTGCGTGGAGTTCCTCCATGAGATGAGGAAACTTTTGCTGAACTTGGTCCCTGGTGAGCTACTTGCCCTTGTGAAGGAGTTGGCCTGCTTTGACAACTCGATACAATTAGATATTTTTTTGGTGAGTGTGCTTGATTTGTGTGTCCATGATCTGATCAATTGCAGCTTGTTCCATGCAATTTGGATTTAACTCTATGTGTGTGAGCTGTTCTGCAATGTCGGATGTGTCTAGTAATGGTGGAAAGTATGGCTGAAGGCAGTCCACATTGAACACTGGGTGTAGGCTAAGGAATGGGGGAATGCTAAGCTCAAATGCATTGTCTCCCACAGCCTTGGTAATGGTGTAAGGACCATATCGGAGTGGTCTAAGTTTTCGATAAGCTCCGATAAGGCGTTCCTTTTGCAAATGCAACCAGACTTTGTCGCCCATGTGAAACTTGTGTGGCGCCCGATGTTGATCATGTCACTGCTTGTACTTGGCATTTGATTTCTCCATAATATCATGGACCTACTGGAAAATATGTTGGATGTGCTCAATGAATTTGTTTGCCTTATTTGTTTTGAACTGGACATGAGTCGAATCTGCATGAGTAGCTACAAATGGCATGGCCACATCAATGGGACATAGTGGCTGGAATCCCAAGCCCACCTGAAAAGGGCTGTGTCCAGTCGAGCTGTGGAGATCCTAGTTGTAGCTGTGTTGAACATAGGGGAGGCTCTCGTCCCATGTGTGTGGATGCTTTGAGTTGTACATACATAGAATGTGTACGATCATCCTTTTGACAACCTTTGTCTGGCCATCAGTTTGAGGATGGAAGGCTGTGGACTTAGTGAGTTTGGTGTCCACCATCGACCAAAGACTGGACCAAAATGTATTGAAGAACCTACTATCCCGATCTGAGAT
This sequence comes from Pinus taeda, assembly GCA_000404065.3. Taxonomy (NCBI): domain Eukaryota; kingdom Viridiplantae; phylum Streptophyta; class Pinopsida; order Pinales; family Pinaceae; genus Pinus; species Pinus taeda. The sequence continues at coordinate 131,903 of APFE030776028.1, forward strand.
GCTAGACTGTGGGATCCCAAAGTGTACCCACACTTGTTCAAAGAAGAGTTTAGCAGTGGCTTCGACTGTGATATTCTTCTTGTAGGCTGCCATAATGGCCATCTTCAATAACCTGTCGACGACCACAAAAACACAATTGTTTCCATGCTTAGTGGAAGGAGGGCCTGACATGTAATCCATGGAGATGGATTCCCAAGGTCAACTAGGGGTAGGCAGCGGGGTATAAAGGCCTTGCTTCTTGATGGTCAGTTTGGCAATGGTGCAGACAGTGCATGATTTGATGTACTTCCCGACATCCTGTCGAAGATTCGGCCAATAGAAATACTTCTACAATACTTCCACCATTTTCCCGACCCCGAAATGCCCAGCAACTCGACCATAGTGTGCTTCCCAAATCATCTTGGCATGCTCGCTTGAAGGAACACAAAGGTGACCCAGGTGGCATAACAGGGCATCCTGGAGGTGAAAATCTAGAACATGTTGACCCTCCAAGGGTGGCTGGTATGTGTGGCTGAATTCTGGGTCGCTTTTGTAGAGAAGTGGCCAATCAGAAGTCTCATGCCCACAAGAGTTGAGCACGGTGGTTAATGCCATGATCGGTGGTCGATTGAGGAAATCTACAACATTATTGGTGTTGCCCTTCTTATACTTGATATTCAAATGGAACTGTTGTAGGTATGTGGACTACTTATGATGGCGATCATTCTGAAATTTCCCTTGGGTCTGTATGAACTGCAGCGGTCAGTGGTCTGTGTGGATGATTGTTTCCTTCCCCAAAATGTAATGCTTCCATTGTCGGCAAGCCTACACAATGAAATACATCTCTTTGTCATAAGTGGGATACTTTTGGACTGTGTCTGAAAATGTCTCACTATGATATGCCATTGGATGCCTTTGTTGAGTAAGGACTACCCCAATAGCATAGTCAGAGGCATCTGTCTCAACCTCAGATGCCTCTGACTATGCTATTCCTGGAACTCTTCCAAAATTGGCAAGAAGCTGAAGTCTTCTGCTAGAGGAAGTGTCCCCAATTCTTTGAAGAGTCATAAACTAAAGGCATGCTCAGGGCATCTTTGTCTCTGGCTACAACTTTGAATCTGGTATGGCAGGTTGTCGCTCAGGCTCGCTTGATGTGACTTTGAAGCTTGTAGATGACCATCATTTCCCCCCTTGTCAGATACAAGGTGAGTTGATGGAGAAAACTCAACTGCAAGACTTTTCAATACTCTAGAACAAGTTCTGACATGTGACTAGAATATCTTCTTGGCTGTTGATGCCCATTGCCAAGAAGTGATCCATCCAAGATGAATATTTGTTCTTGCAGGAGGTTTGTTCCTGAAGCATCTGTTTGAAGAATGACTGGTTTTATGGCAGTACTTACATGGATGAAGATCAAAACAGTGATCTTTCAGATGGCCAATTCGGTCACAGTGTTGGCATTTCACAATCTATTGCTATGGAAGAGGGGCAGAATCTGGAACAACTGGAGGTGAACTGTCATGAGGAGCAGGTGAAGATGAATTGTCCTAAAGAAATCTAACACTTTGAAATTGGATTGGTTTGGAGTAGTTTGGAATATGAAAGGACACATCCTTGTCATATCCAAGACCAGTTTTGTGCTTGTTGTGGACAAGCTCTTCCCAAGGTCTGATGATGGGCTTGGGAAGTGCAGACTGAACTTCTACATCTGCATGTGACTTTGTTGCTTCCTTGGGCACTGGATTTGAATCAACTTGCTGCTTATGGGAGTCTGTTTCAATGTTCTGAACAGAAACAAGTTCAGAATGATGACTCCATTACTGTAATTCTTCTTGCTGCAGTTGTGATTCAAGTTGCAGAAACTCTATCTTTTCATGTGCATTTTGCAGACAGGTTTGAATGTCTCTGAGAATTGATTTATCAATCATGATTGTATTATTGACAGTAGAAGGTATTAAATTGTTTAGTAATTCCAACACTCCATCGACCATTTTCCAACAATGAATGCAATCAAATAAAAAGGTGCTCCACCATGCTACAAACTCAACAATTTAACAATATTGTGAACAAAGTTCTACGTAATAAATCATCCAATGCTAAATCATATGCCATACTAAGACCCTTATCCAATGCAATCAACATACACACAACCAAGAGCAGTAATTGACTGGTTCTTAATATGACCTCAATGCATATAACAACTAGAGCCTAACCTAAGTTTAGGCACAGTCTTTAACGTACAGATTAACGCATGCCAAATCAGAAAATATAATCAAATAAAGCATCATCTGTAAATTTCTTCTCTTTCAAAGAAGCACGAGAATCAATGCAGCTCACAGGTGGCAACGCACAGGTCACTGAAGGTTCACTGATTTTGTAGCGTATGTTGAGCACTTTCCAACATACGTAAGAAGAACATAGTCCTTATCGCATATCAGATTTACATTGCATGTATTATAAAGCATATAACACTATATTATTCTTCAATACCATCACCATACCATTCAACCTTCAAAAATTGGAGTTACACGGAGACTAGATTTCAACGATATAAATGGTTGAGCGATGATGCTTCAGAAAGTAGACTTCGCCATAGACAGAGGGATTGAAATTACTCGAGCATTGATACGATGCCCAGGTGATCTAACATATTCTATTCTCTTTGTCTTTTTTTTTTTTATTATAGAAATCTTCCTTTCGGCATTCTTTTCAGATCAAGGGTTTTTTAAAAGCGAGAATACAAAGTAAAACTGGAAAGTGGTGGCTGTGGAGCAAGCTGGAAACAACTTCGATGCCAAGAACTATGAAAAGAACATGCAGAGTGTCCTTGGAGGAGAAGAACTTTATTCTACCTGGGAGGAAGTTAATGAAACGTCGACTCCATGGGGCTTAAGGAAAACCTCTTAAGAGGAATTTATGCATATGGTTTTGAGAAGCCTTCTGCTATCTAGCAAAGAGGAATTGTTCCTTTCTACCAAGGTCTTGATGTTATTCGCAAGCGCAATGGGGAATAGGAAAGACCACAACCTTCTGTTCAGGAATGACTGATTAGTTCATTTTCAGTTGCCACACAACTGTCACTGGAACGCTTAATTGTTTGCAGATTTCCATTGCGCCAAAATCATGTTGCAAGTCCCATGCAAGGGAAGCAGGTTTTACTCCTCCAGACAACACCAAATTTTCTCAAATATTACAAGTGATCGTGATATTAGTATCCCCTTGTTGTTTATGGATCAGTTCGCAGGCTAGATTTGACCATATGAATTCGTTGGGACAAGTTGCAAACGGTTCAATGGAGCAAAGCAGTGACAGTCATTAATGTTAGCGAATTGGCAGAGCTCAAGTGCGCATGAGCATTAGGTTTCCTTGGGAAGATAAAATTCCCAAGCCAAAATAGGAATTCTGAGATTTTGTTTTAAATCAAAACCATCATTACATATTAAAACTACATGAGATGTCAGGCCAACATTTTCAATGAGATGTCAGCCGAGACAACGTTGATATAACGTATATGGACAGTTGTGGTATGATGGTATTTGAATGGAGCAGTGGTATGAATGATGAGAGAGGGAGTATTAACGCGTAGGGAAGCAGTGATTTGGTGAACCGTGTGATAAGCCCCAGAAATGGGTAGCTTATTGGGCTCATTTTGCCTATTATTCTCGATTAATCCACCATTCTTCATAGTTTATGCATGCTTTTGAATATATTTATGTTAATTGGATGAATGAGAATAGCCACTTGACCATGAGGTCTAATACGTGGTATTTGCAGATTTTTGGACATATTTTGGACCAAGGTCAAGCATTTATGAGCCAGTTGACAGCCAAATATGAGGGAACAAGGCTGAGGATTTGTAGGAAGGGTGTCTCCTGCACTAAATGGCCCCTTCCTCGAGTTCTCCACCATCAGCTTGGAGTTCAACAACCCACCAAAGATGATTTCCAAGGGCAATTGAGCAGCTTTTGTGAAGTGGCTGATTACTTGCAGTTTTGAGTAGCCAAGCCCCTCAAGTTAAGGAGGGTTGTTGGAGGTCCTCGTGGTGCATAAGTAGGAGGGCTTCAAGCCTTGTTAGTTTAGCTCTTGAACAGTTGTATTTCACACTTTAGTGCCGCTCTGCCTTTCAGCTCATTTTCGAGCTTTTGTTGTAAACATTTTTGTGACATGGTTATTTTTTGAGTAATGGAGATAAATTTCACTTTGTACCAGCTCTGAGCTTTTCTCAGGAGGTTATAGCTCTTAGGGTTGGGCCCAACCCAAGTGCCAGTACCTCCTTTGTGTACTATTATGTGTTTTCTTTGCATTCATAGAATAATTTCTGCTATTTAGGTTAAGATCTTGCTTTGTTACTTGGGTTGTTTTTTATGATTAAGATAGCTTTTTCTTCTTTAGGTTTATTTGATAGGTTGGTAACAGAAAATATCTTCAAAAAGGCCATCAAGCAACCCTTGATCTCACCTCTCCCTCCTTGGGACCATGAGCTGAGACCAAGGCGTCCTTGCTGCCACAAAACACTATTTTTGCCTCTCAATGCAATTGCTAGTGTTAGATTTCTAGTTGGAAAAGTTGATACCAGTTGTGCTTGCATGTTTAGATCTATTCTTACTTAGTTTCCATAGTTATCTTGCATGATTTCCTGTCTATAAACTTTTGCTCATCATGTTTCTGGTTTCTAGGTTAAATTAGGTCAAAGTAGATAGATCTCTGGTTTTTCTAGTCTTTCTTCGACCAGTTTTGAGAAATAGTGTGCAAAGCATCTGTAATACCTCTCTGTCTATCCTTCCTCCATCATACCACCTGCTCCAACCCCTAATTCTAGATTCCTTCCCTTCATTCACCACCCTTTTCCAACTTGACCTAATTTCCACATTTTTGTGCAACACTGCTCTACCCATCCTTGAACAAATCCAACCACCTTCATCACTCCTTAGCTTCCTTTACCAGGTCCTAGACCTCTTCACATCCTCATCCATCCTCCATTTTCACTTTCCCACCATTTTTCCTCCATCAACCCGCTAAAATCCTCTCTTGGCTCTTCCTGTAGAACATCCTGTAGAACCCCTGCAGACTTCCTGTAGAAGTTCACGTGAGTAGTTTTTCAAGATCTGAACATTGTGAAACTCTCTAAAAAGGTGCTAGGGACCCCTTAGGCTCTCTTCTCACCTTCCCAACCTCCTGCAAGTACCCACTCCATTTCCTTTCGCCAATCAACCTCTACACAACAAAAAACAGTTAAAGCACGTGCATAATAATTCTGCAAAATTACTTGAAAATACAAAAAATATGTTCTTTTCAGATTCCACCTTAGAAGTAGCTTAGTCACATGCATTTTACCTCTTTAAGAATCAATGGCATCAATTTCTGCAACTCTCATCTCTTTTCTTGCACCAGTAGGGTTAGTCGGTAAAACTAGGATTTGCTAGGGTTTGCATTTCTTTTCAGCTTTCAGCTTCTTTCTGCAAGTAGACTAGCCTCCTTTAAGTTAGCTTTTATCCATCAAGTTAAAAGCTTCTTCGAAGAGCTCATAGAAGTTGGCTTAAGCTCCTAGCGGACTTGTGCCAGTTGATCAAGTGACAGCCTGCGACAAGAGCTAGTACTTGTGCATATAGCACCGTCACTTCCAAGTTTGTTACGAACAACCGGGTTGATAAAAGTAAAGAACAAAGTCCCAGGAGTTGCAGCATCATTGCTGCAATACTGGAGCTCACCACTGCGTTCTATGAAGGTGGATACATGTATATGCAGAAAACGCATGTATGGTATGGGTAGCGTTTGCAATGGGAGTTGATACTAGCCTATTAACCAGAGCTATGATATCTAGCATAGCCATAGTGAGGAGGGCTGAGCCAACGGAGAATCGACTACCAGGTATGCAAGTGTAATACGAGAAAACAGAAGTGTGAACAATGCAGTGTTTACAACGGGCAACATTGTGTAACCTATAACGTAATATGAAACTAGTGCCACCATGCGTAGGAGTAATACAATACCACAACAAAGTAATACCACAACGCCTTTGGTCGAATGGCTATTCTCATCGCACCAACGTACATGAATCCTCGACTGTAATACATGTATTAAACGCATATGACAAATTTGAAAGAACCCAGAATTAAACACATATGAAACGTATGAGGAGGTATGATACCGAGTCTTGGAGGCAACGAAATAATAGATGACATAGCTAAAATGCACACTAATGCCACAAAACCAGTGGCTCACACAAGATTGAGCAAGTTAGGAAGGTACCCACTCTGATACCATGTTAAAGACACACATGGCAACAACAAAATAGGAAAGATAAACATGAGAGTGCACTTATTATTAACAAATGATATACATTTGTAGTACATTGTTTGACCCTTGGATTCATATTCCAAGTGGTCTCTTGGACTCCTTTTGGCTATTCAACTTCCACACGAACCCTTAGAGGATTAGGTGTCCAACAACCAAGGTTGTGGAAGATGATGCTTTCGAGCTCAACATTCCCCCATTCCTCGGCATGCACTCGGTGTTCAATGTGGATTGCCTTCGACCATACTTTCCACTGTTGTTAGACACATCAGACATTGTCGAAAATCTGATACCAGCATAGCTCAACCCATACTTTATGGAGCATGACACAACTGAATAGATCATGGGCACGCTGATCAAGAAAACTCGCCAATAGAAGATCCAACTGTATCGAGTTGTCTAAGCTAACCAACTCCCGCACTAGGCCAAGTGGCTCACTAGGGACCAAGTTCAGCAGAAGTTTCCCCATCTCATGGGGGCACTCAACGCAATGGGGACCATTGCTTCCTAAGGGGGGAGGACTAATCCAGGTGGATATTGGTGTCCACCCGCCTATTCCACTTTGACCCCCAACATTGTTTCTTTCAATTTCCTCAATTGTAGCACAATTTACTATTTTAGCAGTTTTTCGGGTTTTAAATGTCCAAAGCAGTTTTAGGCCCTAATTTTTTTTTTTTTTTTTTTTTTTTAATAGTAAAATGGATAAACTTATAGCTTGCAGAAAGGGTTTGCAGTCAAAAGTTGTAATCCTCGGATACATCTTTGTAACGAGGTATTGTACGCGTCAAATGGAAATCGTATGCCAAAGTTACGACTCTAAGAGGTTGATGTATCAATTTACTCGAACGAGGCCCACAAACTTTTGGTGCTTCATCTCCTAGGGTTAGGTTTTTGGATGTTTAGGGCTTTCCATTGTTTCTCGATGATAAATAGGCCACTGAGCCTCATTGAAACACAGTTCAGAAGACATGTAGCCATACATCTCTTCTTACAGATAAGCTACCATCGCTAGAGCTAGTCGATTTCCATTCTGCATGTAAACAATTTTTAGAACTTTGCTATTGATGACTTGTAGTTATGTTTTTGTTGTAGATCTGTGTTTTTGTTTATATCTATATTTCATTTCATTCCTTCATAAATCTAGACCAGTGTTTGTTGCGAAGGGAAGTGGAGATTGTATCTGATTCCCATGGATTCATCTAAACGCTGAATTGTGAAGGTTTTCATTATAACGATAAAGTGTCAAATTACATGGGCTATGTGGCTAAGCGCCTTTGCCCTTAAACTCTAGGTTCTATCCCTTGGTCACATGCTTGAGTTTGTTAGAGTTCAAGGGATAAGGCCAAAATTTTGGCATGTGTCGGGCACCAAAAACAATTAAACATAAATTTCTAAAATGGGCCCATAATAAAACAAGGTAAAAAAATTGGCGTTTCAGGGACACCAAAAATGGAAAGATGCCCAAAATATGAGAAACCAGTAGAAAATCAAATGACGCAAGGAGTCAAGCATCTCATATTCTCATGACTGTGAAAGCGAAAGGACTGTTGTAGAAATGCAATATTGTGGCAATTCATGAGAGGGAGCAATGTTGCAGAAATTTATATAAGCTGAGTTCCTGATTGGAGAGAGAAAGAGAGCAAGAGAAAACTTGGTAGAGTTTGAAATTGTTAAATGTCCTAAATCTAAAGTAGATAAGAGACATAGTAGCATAGTTGATAAAAATGAAATGCTTAAAATTTTTAAATACAAGTTCTCATTTATTTAGAGACATAAACAATTGAAGTTATACAATCAGATTAAATAATATACAATCTCAAATAACTAAAGACAAATGCAAACTTCACCTCATATATAGTTTCTACAATGAATTGATATGATTGTGCCATGGAGTCAAAAAAGACAATAAGTGTTGATAGATTTTTTTGGAGCTATGTAGTCCTTGCTGCTTGTGAATTTTGTATAAACTATCTCACGTACTAAGATATGTTTATTTCTTTTTCTAAAATTAGATTATATTTAGGGTCAGCCATGTGCATGTCTCGAAAACTGAATTTTTCACTATTTTAATTCAATGTATAGCGTGCATTCCATGTTCTTAGATATTTTATAAATTTATAATAATGGTGTTTGCATAACAATGCGTAACAAATACACCTATTACAAGTTTTTAGCTATAAAGAAACTACAAATGATGACATATAAAGTTGTTGCTGTTGCAAAAATGATGGCTCAGAATGACCATTCATAGTGACCTCTAGATGCATTTGGTTACTAGAATGTTGGATGGGCTCATGGTGGTCTAGGTCCAGATCCAGATGGGACTCTTCGATGATCCTGATCCTCTCGGGCTGAACCAATCTACCCTCAAAGTTCTTTATCAGTCCTTTGTTGGCATCTTGCCTCTAGAAGGGAGGAACCAGGAGGTTGGTTAATTACGTGGTGACATTCTTCATCTCTTTTTGATGAATTGCTTGGACAATGTTCAAGTCTAGTGTCGCTAGCTCTAAAATCTTTTGGCTGTTCATTTGGCCAACCTAAAAGTAGAAAAGATGCAACACCTAGTTAGTCTTATTATCATTATCAACAAGGCAAGAAAGAAAGAACTTGCAAATTATGTTAAACTTTTGAAAAAGGATGAAGAGAATGAAAGTGAAATTAAATTTGGGTTTCACTTACTTGTAAACGCTTTTGGCTAGGTTAGGTGTGCATAATCTCAACAATACACTTGACAATATGTCTTTGCTTCCACACTTTGGGACATTGGCATGCCAAGAATTCTCGAGCTCATATTGAATATGGTAATGGTAAATAAAATATTAGATGCGAGGGCATGCTTTTCTTATGATCATGCAATTCTGTTAACTCATTACCTTCTAGCGTTAGTTGATGGTTGAGTAGAATTGGGTGGAAAGAATGATTAGAGTAATAATAGGGTGGAAAGAATGATTAAAGTAATGATAATGATGAGAGTTGCATGCCCTTCAGGGTGGCATAGAATCCGGCTAAAAGAACGATACTTTCATTATGCTATAATGTAATGTATGTGTCATGAAGGTGGATATAAGACCTTCAAAATATGCACCAATTTGACAATAACAAATTGATTCTTATATATATATATATATGTATTACAAAATTAAACATTGGAAAATGTATTGGTTAAAGCTCAACTAATGGGTAGTCAAAACAAATCTATGGCCGATTCCAATATAAAATTTAAAAATAAATCACAGATTTATCATTTTCACGCAAAATTGTCATGTAGAAATTGTATTCACAATTATCTTGACTTAAAAAATCATATTTTTTATTAATTAAACTCCACATTAAAATTAATTTTTATAATATTTTTAAATTTTGTCGTTAAAACATATTAATAAATTGATGTTTATATTGCCACGCTAATTTGATAATTATTTCAAAGTCCAAAAAATTTATATACAGCCCATGGCAGCATTAAATATTATATAATAACCAAAGTGGATAGACGCGGTCTACACGCAAAGGTTTTAAACGTTGAACTGTTAATAATAATAAACGCCATTCATAAACTTGTTAGTTAGTGTATTTTTTTTTTTTTTTTTTTTTTTTTAATCATTTTTATTGTCATAAAAATCAGTAAGAACAAACTGTAATCAATAAGCAACTTGAAATCCGCCGAGGATAGGCCCCTTTAATCCAAACCAAAGCCGACGAGGAATTTCGGATATGGCGGCTGGTACCGAGGGCTCCTCATAAAGTTATGCCTGCGATGCCCACGAATTAGAGATTTCCACTGGATTCCAGATGTTTGCGTGAAAAGAAAGTCGCTAAATTCGTGGTGCGCCGGATCCAAACCCTCTGAATAAATATCCAATAACTAGCTGCCAATCCCCATAACAGATTTTTGCGGGGTTTTTCAAGGGTTTTACATAGCCTGCAGAGCATTTCCGCAGTTGTTCTATCATTCAAGCCCAGCAATGGCGGTGACTCCAGCGGATAGAAATGGCCAAGAGGCTATTAATGAAATAAACAATGGCGCCGAGGGTTTTGAAGTTTCTTCAGGCCAAAATGGTGCTGCGCAGGTACAGAATATAAATAACGACGAGGCCAACGAAAAGGAAAGCCGAACATCAATGCTAGCTAGACACCAGTAAGTTTCTTTCATTTTTTCTTTGGTTCTGTTTTTTAATTATTAAATTCTTTAACAATTTAGATCTTAAATATAATTCCCGACATCTTTGGTCGAATATCTGATGAAAATCCTAGTACATTTGATTTTTAATTGTAAAAGTGGAGTCCGATGAATCAGCTTTGGCTCAAAGGACGTGAAAAGCACAAAATAACGTTGACAGGGGATTGCACTTCCTTATAGAATAGACACTGCCAAGATAATGAAACAAGTTTTGTACATCTTTTACTGTGATGCTAACCGCTTTTTTTTTTCAAGAAAAACTTTTGGGAATATTCCAGGCACTTCCCCACATCTGCTAATGGTGCCCACTGCAAACCCGTTGGCCTGACATGGCAGAGACATTGAGTAAGGCGTGCAATAGAAGCAATATCGAGATCATAACATAAACAGAGACCATCAAAGTGCCTATAGAACACTGTCTTCTTCAAGCCCTGGACTGTTTTATTACCAACCCAAAATTGACATCTTCAAGTTTTCCAGTACTACCAAAAGACAAATTAAAATATAAACAGAAACACTTATTTAAGAAACATCAAGAAGAGCCTGCCTCAGAACTGCAGGCTGACCATCATAGCTTTCAGAAAGGACAAAATGTTGTTCCATTAGTTTCAGACTTTCTTTAGAGAGCTAATCAGCTTCTTGATTTTGTTCTTTGAAAATATGTGTTAACCTGATATCCTGGAAATTTCCAATAGTAAGCTTGAAGAAAAGAGTTCAAGATTCCATGCTTGTCTACTCATCCACTTAATAACCATCAAAGAATCAACGAAGATCTGTAGTGAATTTATACCTCTATCTTTATAAGTTTTTATTTATTTGTTTATGTATAAAGTTCTTTCCAAAGAGAGATCTGAGTGCATCCAAAGGTGCTGATGTGCTATCCTCCACAGTCCACTACAGAATACCGTTCACTCAGCCAAGAAATACAACACCTGACATTGAAAGCCATTATAGAAAAAAGCTGTTAACCAAAGCCACAAATGGAGCACCAGACAAAGATGGTACTGAATTAACAGAGGGGAAACCAGGTTTCCTTGATAGACATGAAACCAACGGAGTGTCACTTGCCATGTGCTAATTTGCTGAACTGGTCTGGAGCAGGTTCTTTTTCAATGTAGACCAGTGGCTAGTAGCTTGGCATGTCCTCAGCTAGAGTCTTCAAACTGTGAATAACCAACCTTTTGAAGGCTTCATTCGTTACGACTAGTTGGTGTCTAGGTGTTAAAATTGGCAACTAGGGCCAAATTCCACCTTACGACAGCTCATATGATGGAGATGATTATTGCATTGAATTCCTCTTTTCAAAAGGACCAATTTTCATTGAGCCAAGAGGCTCATTTTACAGCCAAGTATGATGTGTAACGCTGTCCATCCGTCATCAAAATTGAATTGAAATTTTGGTTGTCCGCCAAAATAAAAATTATGAAAAATCTAAAAATAAAAAATAAATAAATAACTATGCAAAACATTTAAATAATGTAGGCTCATAAAAAAATTTACACATGAAGAAATTGGTGTAGGAATTTACAGGGTAAGTTCCTCAGACAGAACACCAAAAGGACACCGCTCACAAACAGATCACAGATCAATACACTAGTATTTTGACGTGGTTAAAACCCTCAGAGAGGGAAACAGTCCATGGCCTGCGCCAACGTGGCTACTACAGGCAATTTATTAATAACAGAATGAAAATTTACATAAGCTTCTCATGCACGGTGAACCTACAAATGACCCTCCATGCGCTTTAAATAGAATTCATGGACCAATCGGGTGTCAAGCCACGGATCAAGTGTCGGTAATACCGAGGAGAGAATGAACCGTCGGATCACTTACATATCGTGACCGTCGGATTGTAAGTTACAAATGTACATAGTAAAGAAACACACTTTACCTAACTCTATACTAGACCAAGTTATACTTAACTATTCCTGTGTGTCGGAATATCCTAACAATTGGATCCCTCTCGGCTCATGTTAGATCCGTATTTAAGATGGATCTGTGCTTGTATAAACTATAAAGATCATCTCATTCCGACAAGAAGTGGAATTTTGAATTTATTCTGTCTCATGCACAAATTGGCAAGGTTGGCCTCAGTGAAATGTAGGCTCAAGAAGCCCAATGGATGTCTCTCCTCACCTTCAACGAATTGTATAAATAGAGGTGACCTCTCTCCTCATTTGGACATTACTAATCATTTAATCTCTCTCTCTTTTTTTGATTGGTTCGTACAACTGGGCAACCTCTCTCTCTTCTTCGCATGTGTGGGGGGAGGTCAAAAATTTCAGGACAAGGATAGGCCGTAATTTCAGAGAAACAATCCAACGTTGACCAAGGTTGATTTGACCATCTTTGACTTCAATTTTCAGCATAGAATTCCAATTTGTCTAGGCCGAGTTGTTGGACACGAAAATTGAGGTGTTTTGGGCAGGTTGACTTCAGATTTGATCGCAAAAATTACAATAGTGTTTATCTCTCCTTTGAATGGGTTATCTTTGACTTTGATTTTCAAGGTAGAATTCCAATTTGTCTAGGCCAAGTTGTTGGGCACAAAAATTGAGGTGTTTTGGGCAGGTTGACTTCAGATTTGTCTGTAGAAATTACAACAATTTTTATCTCTCCTTTGAATGGGTTTGACCGAACTGTTTTGGGCTGACTTTGACTCTCTGTAAAGGCCGAATTAGACTGTTGTTGATCGAGCTACTTGGAGGACATTCTGGTGCTGATTTGACTGACGTTGACTTTTTGGTTAGGGTTGCAGTTGACTGTTGATTTTGACAGGGTTGTTTTGACTGTGTTGGGCAAGTGAATTTGATCTATGTACTCTCTCTCTCTCTCTCTCTTTGCAGAACAATTGAATAATAATAAGAAGATTTGATAAAAGGCTTTTCCCCACATCGGGGTTTTTCCCTAGCGTCTTCCAAATCTTGTGTCCTCTTGTCGTGTCTTGTCTTTTGCACATGATTTTATGTTCTATATACATTTACTGTCAATGTGTTTAAGTTAATGTGATTGCTATTGAAAATTGGAAATTGTCATTGGCTGATAAGGAGCATTGAAGTAAATTGTGCTAAAGCATAGAACATACCATTGTTAATAAAAATTAACATGGTATCAGAGCTCAGGTGAAGACAAAGCCCAAGAAAGAGCAAGGAAATGCAATCACTAAGGGAAGTCGTTGGACAAGAACTTGAACTGGTCCCAATGACAACGACATCTTACTTGAAATCCGAGGAAAAGCTTAAGGACAAATCTGACTATCATGCATGGAAGATGTCTCTAGATTTGACATTGGAAGAAAATGATGCCATGGACTATGTCAAAGGAAGAGTAGTGGAGCCTCCTTCAAATGCACCCGCAACTACATAAACAAATTACAAGAAATGTGAGGTTAAAGCTAAGAAAATTATTGATGATTCTATTCACAAGCATTTGGTTGCCTATATTTTTGATTTAGAAACATCTAAGGAGATGTATGACAAGTTGGTTAGGATGTTTAAAGTAAATAATGCAAATCAAGTTCTCTATCTCAAGAACAAGTTGAAAGACATCAAAATGGATAGAGGAGAATCCATTCAATCCTACTTCATGAGGATTATGAGATCAAGAATGATCTCCTATCTATTGGAGAAGTCATTAGTGACAGGGAACTCACTCTTATTGCACTTGGAGGCCTTACAAGAGAATGGGACGTGTTTAACACTACCATCCTCAAGAATGACAGGATTCTGGGATTTGAAGAATTATTGGCTAGATGCACTCAAGAAGAAATAAGGATGATGGAAAGAGACAAGCCCTCAAATGGAAACAATCCTACCGCCTTTTCCGCTCATGCTAAGAGGAAGAAAAAATGTTGGTCCAAGAAGATAAGGTCAAGGGTTCAAGCCAGGATTCAAAGAATGAAGAAAAGGAAGATGCTTTAATTGCAATAAGTTTTGACATTTTGCTAGAGAGTGTCCTCACAAGAAGGATACTCTAAGAGATGATGACAACCATAACAACAACTACAATGGCAATGACAATCAAAGGAATAATAGGTTCAACAACAAAGGAAGGAGGAATGCCCCTGCTACTTGAAATTGAAATGGTCGTGCTCCCAAGAAGTCGAGAAACTCTAGGTATGAAGAAGTTAATGTTGGTGAAAAGCAAAAATAATTTTATCTTATTTTTGCTATCATCACTGCCTCTCCTCCGGATACATTGGATCATTGGTTGATTGATAGTGGTGCCTCAAGGCACTTCACTGGGTACAAAAAGGCTCTCTCAAACTTGATTGAAAAGAAGACAAATATGGAGAATATACTTGGGGATAGTGCCACTTATCCTGTGAAAGGAATTGAGGCTGTTACTCCACTTAAATCAAGGTCAAACCCTTCATTTACAAGAAGTGTTGTATGTCCCTGATTTGAAAAAGAACCTGGTCTCTATTTCTGTGATGGAAGATAAAGGTTTTAAGGTGACATTCATTGATAGGAAGGTTTGTGTTTGGCAAAGGAACCCAAGAGATGCATTCAATCTTGGATTCAGGGTTGAAGGTCTTTATTAGGTTGGAGGAAGTCCGTTGGGAGTGACTTGCGATATTTCTCTTCAATCCGAATTATGGCACTGAAGATTTGCTCACTTTCATTACAAAGCCTTACCTGATGTAAGAAAGATTATCACAAGTATTCCCAAATTCAACTTAGATCATGAATGTGTGTGTTAGGGTTGCATAGTTGGAAAACATACAAGGGGACCATTCCCCTCAAGTCAAAGTCAAACTACCAATATTCTTCAATTGGTCCATTTTGATCTATCAGGTATGTTTCCCGTGACATCTTTGGGTGGATATTTGTACTATGCAATTTTTGTGGATGACTTCTCTTGCAAAACATGGATTTATTTCTTAAAGAAGAAGGACGAAGTGTTCAAAATTTCAAATGGTTCTGCTCTTTCAAAGCCTTGGTTGAGAATCAAACAGGGAAGAAGATCAAAATATTGAGGATCGATAATGCGACCGAATATGAGTCAAATGAATTCATTGACTATTGTAGAGAAGTTGGGATTAAGAGGGAAACCACTGCTACATATACTCTTGAGCAAAATGGAGTTGCTGAAAAGAAGAATCGATCTATCATAGAAGGCACCTGTGCCATGCTTCATGACCAAGGTCTACCGAAGTTCTTATGGGGAGCAGCTGCCAACACTGCGGTGTATGTTCAAAATAGATGCCCACATCAAGCATTGGACTTCAAGACACCTGAAGAAGTATTCACCGCTAAGAAACCTGATGTTTCTCATTTTAGAATTTTTGGTTGTCCCATATATTTTCATGTGTCGAAAGAGAAAAGAAACAAACTAGATGCATCTGGGAAGAAATGAACATTTGTGGGCTATAGTGAAACTTCGAAGGCATATAGAATCTATGTCCCTGGTCAAAGGGAAGTAGAAATAAGTCATGATGTCACTTTAGATGAAGATTATGCCCTTAGGAAAGTCTGAGATCTTCCTATCGCTAGGAAGGACAACGACGATGATGATGATTCAGGAAAGCAGGATGAGCCTTCGACTGATGACTCGATGCCTGATGTTGAAGGTTCGATGGATCCCATCGACCTACCTCCTAGTGAGCCCTCTACTTCAAAAAAAAACCTCTGTAGCTCAAAGATACTCTTGAGAGATGTGGGATGGTGAACTGCAAGTTCATATCTACTCTGATGGAACTCAACTTCAAGAAGCTATGTTGAAAGTGGTGTTGGGCTCGGATTAGCGAACCCTTCCAAGTATCGTCAACTTGTGGGGGCCTTGATGTTCTTGGTAAACTCTCGTCCTGACATATGCTTTGCTATGACCAAGTTGAGTCAGTTTATGGACGAGCTTCATCACATTCGTTGGATTGCTGCTAAGAATCTCTTGAGATATCTCCGGAGCACAATTCACTATGGACTGAGATACACTACCGGGAACTTGAGGCTACATGGATACTCAGAAGCTGACTAAGCTGACAGTGTGGTGGATCGTAGAAGCACGTTTGGGTGCTGCTTCTCTTTGGGGTTTGCTTTAATATTTTGGATGAGCAGGAAGCAAAAATCGGTTACTTTAAGCACTGTCAAGGCCGAATACATTGCTGCGAGTATGGCATGTTGTGAAGCTGTTTGGTTGAGGATGCCTTCAGTGAGCTATTTGAGCATGTGTTAGATACCACCATGATCTTCTGCGACAACCAGAGTGGGATTTGCCTATCAGAGAATCTTGTGTTCATGACTGCTCCAAGCACATTGATATTAGGTACCACTTTATTTGGGATATGGTACAACGAGGAGCAATAAGGCTCCAATACATCAGGACAGATGAGCAGGTCGCAGACATTCTCGCACAAAATACAAGTGACTTTAATAATAGAAAAAGTACATGGTATAACACTTCTAAATATCTTTTCATGCATGACATTAATATAACTCATTAATGTCACCAAGCCAAAAGTAATTAATGTGTCTACTAAGCTAAAAGAGATAAATGCCTAGTAACACCTCTCCTTGGTACTATTTCCAACACTCCCTCTTACCGAGGAAGGTGTTCCTCACCACTCCCATCTTGTCTCTGAAGAAAACATGCTTGCCTTTTGGCAAAGACTTGGTGAGAATGTCTGCGACCTGCTCATCAATGGATATATGCTCAAGCTTCACTGCCCCTTGCTGAACCCAATTTCTGATGAAGTGGTATCTGATCTTTATATGCTTTGACTGATCATGAAATACTGGATTCTCAGAGAGTTTAATACAACTTTGATTGTCATAGTAAATCGTAGTTGGTATCAACATCTGACCAAATAGACCATGAATCATCTTGCGAAGCCATAATGCTTCACACCCTACCTGACTAGCTGCCATATACTTTGCCTATGCGCTTCTTAATGCCACTGACTTCTGTTTCTTGCTGATCCATGACATGACTGCCAAGCCCAATGAGAAACAACATCCGGAAGTGCTCTTCCGGTCACTGACACTGCTTATCTGAGTCTGTGCAACCAATCAATTTGACCCCATCACATTTGTCATAGTCCAACCCATAATCCATTGTGCCCTGTAAGTACCTTAACACATGTTTTGCAGCCACATTATAAACTGACTCAATGTGTTGACTGCAAAACAAATATCTGGTTTAGTGTTGACCAGATACGTAAATGACCCGATCAGTTGACGATACAAAGTGGGATCCACCAACTCGGAATCAACATCATGCAGCTTCTTCCAGTTGGTAATCATAGGAGTAGCCATAGGCCTGCAACCATCCATATGAAATCTCCTCAAGATATCTCTTACATACTTGCCCTGGCCCACAAAGATATGCCCATCCTCTTGTCAGACCTCCAACCCTAAAAAATAATGCACCAACCCCATATCAGTCATATCAAACTCTAAAGCAAGATCTCTCTTGTAGTGTTGGATGAGACTGTCCTCCCCTGTGATAAACAAGTCATTCACATATAGTACGGGAATGAGTGGATTGTCACCTACTAGGATAAAGTATAGGTTCGGATTTGCATCACTCTTCTGGAATCCCATCTGTTGTAAGTAGGCATCTATCCTCTCGTACCATGCCCTTGGTGCTTGCTTCAGTCCATACAAGGCTTTCTTCAGCCTATAAACATGAGACTCCGTCCTATGCAAGTCAAAGCCCTTAGGCTGCTCAATGTACACCTCCTCCTCTATAACACCATTGAGAAAGGCGGTCTTCACATCCATTTGGTGAATCCTCCATCCCATCTTAGCTGCTATAGATATGACTGCTCTAATGGAAGTATAACGAGCAACAGGTGCAAAGGTCTCCTCATAGTCAACTTCCTCTACCTGTGAGAACCCCCGCGCCACAAACTGATCTTTGAACTTCTCAACGCTGCCATCTGTAGCATGTTGACCTTAGCCACTTGGAAGTCACAACTGACTTCCCATCAGGACATGGCACTACCTCCCAGACAACATTCTTCATGGTGGAGGCATGCTCCTTCACCATGGCATCCCTCTAGATTTGTTGTTTAGCAACCTCCTCAAAACTAGCTGGCTCTGTCTCCACAACATCTCCCACAAAGCCAGCCAAACTCTCTAGCGGTCTACTCTCTCTCATTGACCACTTCGGTCTCCCCATTGCCTCCTGCAAGGTCTCCTGAATCCATTTTGGCTTCCTCTTCCTTGCAATAGTCTCTTGTGGTGGAATGGGAAAATCCCCAACTAATGCCTCTCCTCCTGCCGAGTAAGGCTCTGAAATAATTAAGGGAGATCCCGAATTCTGAGATACTGTGCTTGATGAACTTTCACCAGGTGAGCCGGTACCAGGCGAAACTGTGCCCTGTGAACCTATCACCCCTGAAGAAGGTGAATCTCCTGATCCTGATGCACCTGTTGCTCTACCTGATCAACGTCTCGAGACCTCCTCAAAGCCCTCTCCTCCTCAAATGTAACATCCCTCCTCATGACAATCTTCCTCTGTGTAGGAAGATATATACAATAGGCTCTGCTGGTCTCATTGTAACCCACTAGGATACCCCTCTTCGCAGTGGCTTCCAACTTCGTCCTCTTCTCCTCAGGAACATGTGAATATGTAAGGCACTCAAATATCCAGATGTGCCCAACTTCCGGATTCTTGCCGGTATACACCTCCTCAAGAGTCTTGATCCCCAAGACTTTATGTGGGCTCTTGTTCTGCAAATAAATGGCAGTGTTACACTCCTCAACCCATAAGAAGAAAGGTAAACTCTAATCATGCAACATAGCTCTAGCTTCACCCACAATGGTCCTATTCTTCCTCTCCGCCACACCATTCTACTGAGGGTTATAAGGCACAATGAGCTCCTTCTTGATGCCAACACTCCCACAAAAATTTCTCATTTTTGCTGAAATGTACTCACCCCCATTGTTTGATCTCAACACCTTGATCTTCCTCCCTGTCTGGTTCTCCACAAGAGCCTCAAACTCTTGGAATCGCCGGAAGATCTCATCCTTGGTCTTGAGGGAGTAAATCCAAGTCCTCCTATAGTAGTCATCAATGAATGTCACATAGTACTCCTATCCACTCAATCAAACATGGGACATAGGACCACATATGTCAGAATGAATCAAATCAAGGACACGTGCAACTTTGCTGTCACTACTCTGGAAAAGTTTCTTGGTGTACTTTCCCAAAGCACACCCCCTGCACACATCATGATGCTCTGTGTTGAAGTCAGGCAACCCTGTAACCATCTCCCTCAACATCCTGAAAGTTCCATGGTGCACGTGGGCAACCTCTTGTGCCACAATTCACATAAATCATTGCTACTAGTATGTGCTACCGTAGCTCGAAGAGGCTAAAATATGAGTCTGTATAGTCTCCCACTGCAAGCTCCAATCACATGAGTAGACTCGATACTGGATCCTCTAAGATATATCAACACTTGTCCATTTCGGAATAGTTCCTCATACCCCCAGTCCTCCAAGCTAGAAACTAATATCAAACTCTTCTTCAACCTTGGAACATAAAGAACATCTATCACCTTTCGAGGAGGTGATGACTCCCTCTGAAACGAGATTGTCTCCACACCTACCACCTTGACTTTGGAGTTGTTGCCAAGCACAACCTCCAAGTCAATGTCATTCTCAAAAAGGCTCATGAAATGCTCTCTAACTCTGGTTATATGGTAGGATGCTGCACTGTCTATGAACCATGGACGAGAATATGTGACATGAGTGGCTAAACTCACCAACAAAGCACACTCTGAATCAAATATAGTTGCAAAATCATCCACATCTACTGAAGTTGCAACTCCTTGTTTCTTCTTACCCTTCTTGTTGGGACACTGAACAACATAGTGACCCATCTTCCCACAAGCAAAGCATTTCACTTTGCTCATGTCCTTCTCCTTAGCCTTCTGCTTCCCCTTCTCATGCTTTGCTCCACTAGAAGGCCCCTTCTTGATCTTCTTGCCGTTCTTTCCCTTTGTTGCAAGAGCAACATTCTCCTCTTCTCCTCCCCCACTACTCTTGCTGCCACCTCTCACTCTCCTACTAATCTCCTCTTAGATGAAATCGTCCCACATCCTCCTCCAACCAGGAAAGTGCTCTCTGGCCACCAAGCCATGGGTAAAGCCATCCCACTTCTTAGTAATCCATCTAAGGCAATCCAAACCAATTGCTCCTCTGGAACAACCTCTCCAATGACAGCTAACTCATCCTTCACCTATGAGACTCTGGTGAGGAAAGATGTCACACTTGTTAGTCTTGGTCATCTTGGTGTTCCGTAGTTTTTATCTCAACACCATTTTCTTGTTCTCATTAGAACTCTGGTGCAAAGAGACCAATGACTTCCTTATATGATATGTATATCTCATCCTTGAAACATGAGGGAATAAATGGTCTTTGATGGCATCTAGAAGGATCCTCTTTGCCTTCACATTCTTCTTGTTGAATTCCACCAATTGAGCTGGATTAGTGGGTGATTGTGCAACTGCTTCAACATCTCACACTTCCACCTCCTTGAGTAAAAGCATAATCCTCTCATTCCACGGGCTAAAGTTTTTAGCCCCCTTCAATCTGTCCTCTACTCTCACCTTGTAGCCATGATCCCACAACCAACAAAATGAAGCAAATTTGGAAGCTAGAACCTCTCTACCTCTGAAATGCTGAAGTTTTTGGGTTTCTAACAAAGTTTCAAAGGGATGGTTCATTGTTTGAAGACTTTGGTAGCTTTGTGCCCTCTTTATCAACTCACTAAAAATGAAAATTTAAGCCTCAACTTGGCTCTGATACCATGTAGAAAAATTATGATCCGCGCACCCTTAGCCTAGTTTTCAAGTTTGCATGTGTTGTTTAGGCGCAAGTTCCAACCCACATGTTTTGTCACGCTGATATAAATTTCAGAATGCATTAATTGTAAACATTCAAACAATACTTTTACTATTTTTCACTTTTCCTATAAGCTGAAATTAATACAAAATTTAGGCAAGCATTCAAGCATGTGGACACTAGTATTTGGTCAAGGTGACCCCGGAAAAACCCCACAACCTCTTGGGGGAAATCGGTCTTCAAAGGAGGATTTTATTGCTTGAGAAAATTAGTCTAGGTACATAAAATAATCACAATACTTATCTCTTGTTGTCACCCAAATGTACACTTAAGGTGCAACGCATAGAGTAGGGGTTGTCACTCTGATCCCTACCCACTTCATTTAGATTCTCTCCTAGCTAGGTCAAGGGCGGTAGTCCCTAAAAACGATGATGAGGGGAACCCTGTTGGAACAACAAGTCCAAGGAGAATAAGGGCGAGACAATTACTTCTTTCAGTAACTTGAATTAAGGATTATTGTTAAAATTGTCAACTAGGGCCAAACTCCATGTGGGTTATCTTATTTATGGGAGCTGATATTTTTCCTGGATCCCTTTCATCGAGAGGTGTAGGATTGATCTAAAGATCATCCGATTTCGATAAATATTCATGAAGTTATGAATTTATTTGTGTTATAAGACAATTCGTCAAGGTCGGCCAGCAACCAAATAACCCCCACATGTGCTCAACGTTTTAGTATAAAAGGAGATGACTTCAGAGTCATTTCACACACACTTTTCTCTTGATTTTCTCTCCATTCGCTTTGGGTTTTAGCGGAAAAGAAATCTAGGAGAAGGATGCCCTAGCTGCAGTCCTAAAGTGGATGATCTAGTTGCAGTCCAAGGGAGAAGACCCCTGATTCTATACATTGCCCACTTGCCCTCTACGCTCCTTAAAGGAGAGATAGAGCACAGTGAAGAAGACCTATTCACGCTGCCCAAATACGCAGATCTATCGTGCCCTAGCTATAGTAAGGAAGACCGAACAACGTGGGTTTTTGGAGGCTGTTTCAGGGTCATATGTGAAGGTTGAGTTGCTGTTAGGAGGGACGAGATATCTTCCTAGAGGGTTGAGGCAGAGGAGGGTTGTTTGGGTTTGATGTGTGGGCCGTAAGCTACAACAAAGATACATGGGACATCGTGTGCTGTTTTGGGGTCATGTTATACACTCATCTTTAATGGCATAGGGTTTACACTAGCATAAGCCGCATTTCATAAGGGCAATTTTGGGCCAGATTTGAGGACAATTAGGGATTGTTGTGTGCCTTAACTAGTCCTAGAAATTACAACAGTAATGAAGTGACAAACAATAGCGTTTGTATGGTGTGTTGGCATCAAGATACATGGGACAACAAGGTCACATGGTGCAGCAAAGGAAGACGGGACAACAAGGTTACATGGTGCAGCAAAGGTAGATGGGACAGTAGTAGAATGGTGTTGCAAGGGACAACAGTATGGTAAGTGGTACAACTGGACATGGTGCTTGTAGGAGCTTGGTACTTGGGACAACAAGCTATGATATGGTACAACAATGCTAACAATTGGGACAATAGCAATGACATACTAACAAATGGGACAACAACATGACATGGTGCAACAATAGCCAATTAGGACAACAATACGGTAAGAAAGGTACACCAAGCACATGGTGGCATGATGCTGCAACCACATGGGATAGCGGTGTGGCAACATGGTGCAACAATAGCACATAGGACAACTATTGTACGTGATGCAATATAGTGAGGTACAGTATGAGGCAGCATTGGTGAGTGCAGTGAGATGATAAGGTACATCAAGATGTTGCAGTACAGGAATGTGCAACAGTATGATGTGTGCAACATGGTAATGAGGTCCAACATAGTGATGATGGATGCAGCACGATGCAGCATAGTGAGGTGCAACATGATGACGAGGTGCAGCGCTATGATGGGTGATGGAGTCACCTGGGAGAATCAGTTGAAGCAGCATGTCTTCAACTGAGTTCAACTACCTCATGTATCATCCTCTTAGAGATGATCTATGCTCTTATTCAAGATAAGCGAAAGTGTTGATTTATGTTGTAAATGTACTATCTCTTTCTCTCTTTGATGAACTATTAAAGAACATATAAGAAGAATTGATTAAGGGTTTCCCCACATTGGGGTTTGTCCTGGCTAGCGCCACATCTTGTGTCCTCTTGTCTTGGCTTGTCTTCTGCGATCTATGTTTATGTTCTATCTGCAATTTACTTTAATGCTGATGTGATTGCTAATCTGGACAATATATTGAGCTAACTGTGAAAATTGAAATAAATTGCTCTAAGCATAGAACATACCTAAAATTAACATGGTATTAGAGTTGAGGTGAAGACAAAGCCCAAGCAAGAGTGAAAGAGCAATCACTGAAGACAGTTGGGAAAGGACAAAATTATCAATGGATTCCTCATCCCTCTTCAAATTTACCAAGGGTGAAGTCGAAGCAGAGAATATTATCAAAATGGCGTAGCGGAAGCTTCTAATGGCCTACCTAAAGATCACTTCAATGGGAAGTCGAAATCTAAGGGTGGAAGGAAAGGCAAATGCCTTGTTTGTGATAAGTTCGACCATTATGCAAAGGAGTGTCTGAATGGTAGGGACACATCACTTGATGATGATAACAATCATTCTAGGGACATCTTCAATGATGAGAGGAATGACAGGTAATGTAGGTCATCAAGGAAACGACCGACTCTACAAAGAAAGCAAGGAACCCCAGGTATGAAGAACCAAATGATGTTTTTGATAAGATAAAGAAGTGTTATCTTGTATTGGTCCTTTCCTTCAGTCTCTTTGGGAATCTGGCTTATTGATTGTAGTGCTTCAAGGCACTTCATCGGATAGAAGGGTGCTCTCTCTAATTTGGTAGAGATGGAAACAATCGTGGGATTATACTTGAATTCAATGCCACCTATCTCGAAAAGGGTGTAGGGAATGTTACCCCTCAATTGGATGAGGGTAACTCGATTCATTTATGAGATTCTCTTTATGTACCTGATTGTAAGAAGAACTTGGTGTCCATTTCGGCAATGGAAATCAAAGGTTTCAGGGTGGCATTCATCGATGGAAAGGTACGTGTTTGAAAATAGAATTTTCAAAGATGCTTTTACTCATGGGTTCAGGATTGGCAATTTGTATCAAGTTGCAGGATGGTCCATTGGGGACCATGTCAGTTGACACATCTCATCTATAACATTGGAGGTCTACTTTATGGGGCCCTACCCAATGTGAATCTGATGGTGATAGGGATGCCTGAATTCAAAAAGAGCATGAAGGTACATGTCTGAGATGTACCAAAGGAAAATTTTACAAGGGGACCATTCCCCTCCTATAGTAGGTCCACAAGTTTGGAATAACTCGAGTGGTTTGAGATTCATGATCGGGAATCTCATGCATGCAGGTGGAAGAAGCCTGAAGCAAAAAACACCCCAGGCGTAGTATGAGAGGATTCATCGCTGTCTGATGAAGATGAGATCCACTAGGAGTGAAGCCGATCCAAACCATTACTTGAAGGTTCTGGATGATAGACCTCTTTCTGACAGGTGACAGGTGCAGATCCTCTTACTTGCAAAAGTAAGAGGTAGTTGGATTCCCGATTTGGAATGGTAAACTACAAGCCTGTGACTACCTCGATGGAGCTTAACTTTCAGAAGTTATGTGGTAGTGATGTTAGACCAAATTTGGGAAATGTCTTTGAGTTTCATAAACTTATTCGCATTGATGTTCTTGGTGAACTTCTGTCCGGATATATGTTTTGCATTTAGCATGTTGGGCTCATATTTGGTTGAGCCTCATTGGATTGGTGCCAAGAATCTTCCGAGATATCTTCGGGGCACAATCTCTCATGGATTGAGATACACTGTCGGAAATGAGAAGCTACATGATTATCCGAATGCTGATTGGGCAGGCAGTGTGGAGGATGGCAAGAGCACTTCTGAGTGCTGGTTCTCTTTGGGTTCTGCTTCGATATCATAATTGAGCAGGAAGCAGAAGTCGGTTGCATTAAGCACCGTTGAGACCGAATACATAGCTACTAGTATGATCTCGTGTGAAGTTGCCTGGTTGTGGAAGCTCTTTAGTGAGCTATTTGTACACATGATGGATACCACTGTGATCTTCTGTGTCAACCAGAGGGGGATTCGATTATTGAGAAATCTTGTATTCTATGATTGCTCCGGCATATAGACATTAGATACTACCTTATCTGGGATATGGTACATCGATGAGCGAGAAGGCTCCATCACATTGGTATTGATGTATAGGTCGCTAACACTATGTTGAAGCCCCGGGGAAAGGTTAAATTTGTGACTTTCCCGAACGACTTGGAGTCGTTGAGAGACCCTCTTATGAGGGTCCTGCATGATTGAGCTCTGGGGGGCTTGGGGTACTTCTTGGAACAACAAGCGACCATAGGGTGACTCACCCTCCCCTAATGGTGCGCTATGTACATGGTGAATGGTTCAGCCTTCCCTTGTGATACCCCGTGGCGACTTATGGACAGGATGAGTGGTTCTCTTGTCGAGGCATCCTACCCATGCAGTCTGGGACTCATGGGAAGTACCTTTTATCTGGCCAATGAGCAGGGAAATGGGGTTAGGGACCATAGCAGTACTATCGATGGACGCATCGTTGTATCTACTATACTCCTTATGCTAGGATGATCTCCATTGATTTGGGACCAATGAAATTGATCTGGGATTAGTATGAGTGGTTTGAGACACTCTTTTGATATTGATCTGGGATCAATTGGAACCGACTTCGGGTCAATAAGAGTGACATAACTCACTCTCTTTTGGAACTGATCTGGGATCAGTAAGAGTGGTATGACACACTCTTAATATGGAATTGACTTCGGGTCAGTAGAGAATGGTATGAGACATTCTTGATCAGTTCTTCTTCATGGTTCAACAGAGCAGAGCAGAGCACTGATGGTAGAGATAGTGTAGTCCGACAGATGGATCAACGGATGGAGTTCTCCCTAGTTGAGAGGGAGTGTTAAAATTGGCAACTAGGGCCAAACTCCATGTGGGTCATCTTATTTATGACAACTGATATTTTTCTTGGATCCCTCTCATCGAGAGGTGTAGGACTGATCTAAAAATCATCCGATTCCGATAAGTATTCATGAAGTTATGAATTTATTTGTGTTGTAAGACAATTCGTCAAGGTCATCCAGCAACCAAATAACCCCCACATGTGCTCAACGTTTTTAGTATAAAATGAGATGACTTGAGAGTCATTTCACACACACTTCTTTCTTGATTTTCTCTCCACTCGCTTTGGGTTTTAGTGGAAAAGAAATCTAGGAGAAGGATGCCCTAGCCGTAGTCCTAAAGGATGCCCTAGCCGCAGTCCTAAAGTGGATGATCTAGCCGTAGTACAAGGGAGAAGACCCCTGATTCTATACGCTGCCCAACCTACCCTCTACGCTGTCGAAAAGGAGAGACATAGCACGGTGAAGAAGACCTATTCACGCTGCCCAAATATGCAGATCTATCTTGCCCTAGCTGCAGTAAGGAAGACTGAACAACGTGGGTTTTTGGAGGTTGTTTCAGGGTTATATGTGAAGGTCGAGTTGCTGTTAGGAGGGCCGAGATATCTTCCTAGAGGGTCGAGGCAGAGGAGGGCTGTTTGGGTTTGATGTGTGGGCTGTAAGCTACAACAAAGATACATGGGACATCGTGGGCTGTTTTGGGGTCTTTTTATACCATTATCTTTAGCGGCAGAGGGTTTACACTAGCATAGGCCGCATTTCATAAGGGCAATTTTGGGCCAGATTTGAAGACGGTTAGGGACTGTTGTGTGCCCTAACCAGTCCCATAAATTACAACAGTAATGATGTGACAACAACATTTGTATGGTGTGTTGGCAGCAAGATACATGGGACAACAAGGTCACATGGTGCAGCAAAGGAAGATGGGACAACAAGGTCACATGGTGCAGCAAAGGTAGATGGGACAACAGCAGCATGGTGCTGCAAGGGACAACAATATGGTAAGTGGTACAACTGGACATGGTGCTTGTTGGATCTTGGTACTTGGGACAACAAGCTATGACATGGCACAACAATGCTAACAATTGGGACAACAACAAAAGGATGCTAACAAATGGGACAACAACATGACATGGTGCAATAATAGCCAATTAGGACAGCAGTATGGTAAGCAAGGTACAACAAGCACATGGTGGCAACCATGATGCTCCAACCACATGGGATAGTAGTGTGGCAACATGGTGCAACAATAGCACATAGGATAGCTATGGTACATGATGCAGTACAGTGAGGTACAATAAGAGGCAGCACTGGTGAGTGCAACAAGATGATAAGGTACAACAAGATATTGCAGTACAAGAAGGTGAAACATAAGGTGCAACAGTATGATGTGTGCAACATGGTAATGAGGTCCAACATAGTGATGATGGGTGCAACACGATGCAACACAGTGAGGTGCAACACTGTGATGGAGTCACTTGGGAGAATCAGTTGAAGCAACATGTCTTCAACTGAGTTCAACTACCTCATGTATCATCCTCTTAGAGATGATCTATGCTCTTATTTAAGATAAGTCAATTGTTGACTTCTGTTGTAAATGTACTATCTCTCTCTCTCTCTGTTGAACTTTTGAAGAACATATAAGAAGAATTGATCAAGGGTTTCCCCACATTGGGGTTTATCCTTGGCTAGTGCCACATCTTGTGTCCTCTTGTCTTGGCTTATTCTTTGCGATCTATGTTTATATTCTATCTACAATTTACTTTAATGCTAATGTGATTGTTAATCTGGACAAGATATTGAGCTAACTCTGAAAATTGAAATAAATTGCTCTAAGCATAGAACATACCTAAAATTAACAATTATTTAACAAGTGTGATTATGAGATGATCAATGTATATATTCACAAGATGAACCTCAACTAGATCAATAAGACAATAATCAGATAAACAAATAAAGACTAGTGCCTTGATAACAATGATCAATAAAGATGTAACACTTTCAAGAGATAATATTTCAAGTTACATGTCAAGTAATGCGGAAAGACAAATGTTAGTATGGAAGATATTGAAATATGAGCAGAGAAATACAACTTGCGAGATAAATGAAACTTGTACTTTAGAAATATGCCTTGATGAGATGTAGCAATTACAGTGAACATGTAAGTGGAAAGTTTACAAGTAAAGATATGCTCACAATTCAATAATATGGCAAGAAGGATGATGTTAGAAAGACTAAACTATGTGAGTTGCAAAGATTAAATCTAATATGCAAATGAAATGCAAATGTTAATGCAATGCTCCAATGAGATGCAATTAAAACAATATGCTTCAAATGGAGTGCTTAGGATATATGCAGAATCTAATCCACTTACAATCGATGTTACTTCAAGTTCAAAAGTAAGATTAGTTTAAGGCAATAACCAAATGAAGCAACAAGAAATTACTCAATGAAACAAAAGATGACAATTAGAATTAGGTGTTGGAGCAACAACTCAAAATGCCTTTAAATAAAAGTGCTTTTAGGATTTTATTTATGTTAGAAATGAAACTTGTACTTTAGAAATATGCCTCGATGAGATGTAGCAATTACAGTGAACATGTAAGTGGAAAGTTTACAAGTAAAGATATGCTCACAATTCAATAATATGGCAAGAGGGAAGATGTTAGAAGGACTAAACTATGCGAGTTGCAAAGATTAAATCTAATATGCAAATGTTAATGCAATGCTCCAATGAGATGCAATTAAAGCAATATGCTTCAAATGGAGTGCTTAGGATATATGAAGAATCCAATCCACTTACAATCGATGTTACTTCAAGTTCAAAAGTAAGATTAGTTTAAGGCAATAACCAAATGAAGCAACAAGAAATTATTCAATGAAACAAAAGATGACAATTAGAATTAGTTGTTGGAGCAACAACTCAAAATGCCTTTAAATAAAAGTGCTTTGAGGATTTTATTTATGTTAGACAATGAAACCAAGTAATATTTATGATGAAAACACAGTTAAAAGACAACAATGAGATTTCTAATCAAATAAGATTGAACAAATAGAACATCTAATGAGTAAGCTAATAGTGAATTATCTATATCCAATGTGTCATTTAATGAGTAGTAAACCACCTTTAGGACAATAGTAAGAAAATTTTTGGGACTACAACAAACAAATGTTATGACAGAAACAATATGACAATGAAAACAATGAGCTATCAATGCTATCTTTATGGCAAAATTTACCAAAAATTTTCCAAACTTGCTCACATGAAGTTTCAGAATTTTTCAACTTGTTATGATGTGATTTCCAGAATTATATTAGATTTGATATACTTATTATAGTCAACAAATAAAACATGAAATAGGCTTAATGATGGATGACAACTCAAGAAATTATTTCCTTAATGTATTTGATAACTTAGGAATGGATTTTAGGCTAACCCACATGAAATTCTGCCACTGTTATATTTCACACTTTAGAAACATAATTATTCAAAGATAACAGTCACCCAAAAATGTAGATCTAGGTCAAATTTTTGATACCCATCAAACATAAGTGACTTATTAATGTATATAGCAAATTTTTCAGTTAATTTCAAACCACTTAGATGTGTTTTTCACAACTATTAGAGATGTATATTACTGCTGTAGTAAATAGTGAGGAAAAAGAGGGTTTAAAGATCAAACTCTTATGACCTAGTTCTTGGAGATCACTTGCCCAAGTTGCCAATTTTTTTCAATACCTGAAACACAAAATTTTACCAATTTTTTTGCAAAACCCACAAATGATTAACTTCAGAAAATTAAATATTCAGATCAGAAATGCAGCAAAGAGTCTAGGGCCAATGAGGGATAGCACTAGGCCTAATAGGGCTAATGTTGGGCTGGGAGAAGGCAGATCTGGGCTTAGGAGCCCCAAAACTTGAAACCCTTGTTCTGTATTTTGCTTTAGATCTTCAGATTTGTTGCAAAATCTTCAATAGCTGGCCCTGCAAAAAATTTGGAGATTAGATCTTACCCTCAAGTACCTAGATCTAGCTCCGATCCAACTCTTTCCACTTGATCTCACCTGCACAAATGAAAATTAGAATACTTAAAACCCCAATATATACAAAAACTTAAAAAAATAATTCAAACCCCAAAAACCCCAGCTGCAAAACCAAGATTAGAGAAATAAAATAATTTACAAGATTTATTTTACAAATATAATCAGATCTATACAAATAAAATACAAATCTACTAGATTTGAGGAGTATGGGTCTGACTCTGCTCCCAGATCTATCAAGCTTTTCTTAGCTAGATCTATCAATTAAACTTAGTATATAAAAGATAAATAATTTTAAATGAGGCACTAGCCAAGAAACCTTGCAAGAGAAATTTCATTAGATAAATCTTGAGATTTCAATCAGGAAGACTCTTCAGATCTTATGCTTTGGGAGTTGGCTGGTCTAACCAAGGACTTCCCCTCATGCCCAAGTTTTCAAATATAAAAGATCTCTGAACACTCAAATCAAGTTGTCAAATCGATAAAAATACAAAACAACACTATAATCTTAAAAAATTAGAGATACCTGCAAATTTAGTTGAATTAAAATGCTATATCTTAGATCCAATAACTTAAGCAAGATACATGTGCAATAGACTATTCCTAAAGGCTAAAAATCAACAATTTCTATAATATACTTCAGCAAAGTCTTAGGAATAGTATTACCATAAGAAATAGGAGAGAAACACCACCATCAATGAAAACTTCAATGATTTTGCATTATTAAAATTTCAGAAAAATGTACAAGAGAGCTTCAAGAGTTAATATAGAATTCAATAATCTGATCCTTTGTGTGACAAATGACCTCTAATTTATAGATAAATTCTCCAAACGAATAGTTGAGTTGATCCCCGCCAAAGTGATCTCAACCGTTGATAAAGATTTAATTATCTTTTAATCTCTATTATTGAAATATTTATTTTTAAAGGAATTTTTAAATTTATCTTTTAATTCATTTTTAATTAGCTCAAAGTTAATTATTTTGAGTTAATTTCCTCAAAAAAATTGACTTTGACTTAACCACCAAGCCCAAAGGTCCAAAATTTCTTGAAATTTTCAATATTCCCTTGGTGGGGGACCATAAAAATTAATTCTTCTAGAATCCACGATTTTTATTTTTATTTTGGAGAATTAATTTGCCTAACTTAATTTTGACTCTAATTAAGTAAATTTTTGGCTTAGGATTTTTAATTTATTTTTGCCATAAAATTTAATTAATTGACATGTGGGGATTAATAATTTTTTCCAACTCTTTAGTATTTTAGCACCATGACTACATTATTAATTACATAATATAATTACATTTCAACCTTCAAAGGGGGAAAACCCATTCATTATAGACCCTCAATTATTTTATCTAATTTTGCGATTCATTGTGATCTAGTAGACCAAGTGATTTGTTATAAAATAATTTAGCCAATTAGCTAAAATTATTCCCAAATCACTTTACAAAAGACTCGACTAGAAAACTAGGACTTACCTAAGATCTTGACGATGAAATCCACTTTAGCTTTGGGGTGAGGCTGGAGGAAAAAACTCTACCGATCATTTGTGTTTAGAAACACAGATGAGTCGGTGAGATGAAAAACCTCCTAGGATGAAAATCACCATCAAAATAATAGTCTTACCTAGGTTGTTACATACGTTATGGTCTTACTAAGATCATTTACATTACAAACTGCAGAATGGGTTTACAACTCTGATAGACTAATGAATCTAGGATGATGATTTGAATGCCCGAACATAATGGAATCTCTTTTTGAAAAAATGTACTGCTATAGGGTAGTTGACATGGAGTGGTCAACATCTCCCTTAGTGGCTGAAGCATTAAATGCAAATTTGGAAATTTGTGCTCACTGATAATTTTCAGATTTTCACACAATACATGCCCAAAATTTTTTGCCTCGAAATTATTGCCAAGAATGCTTTGATTTTCGTGCAAAACTCAACCTTGATTTTTGTGCTGTAGATGCCTTGAAAATCATGCCTAAAGGTGATTGTTGTGCCTCGAAATTTGTGTTGGACAATTCCTCAATTTCTTCGCTGCCCTTATCAACTGCCTTGAAATTTGTGCCTCAAATTTCAGGCCAAACAACACCTGAATCTCCTCAAATTTTGTGCCCAAAAATCTTGGAACTTGTGCTATTGTCTCCTAAAAATCGTGCAGCCAGTTGCCTCGAAATTTGTGCCTCTCTCTCTCTCTCTTGAATTTTGTGCCTCCTATGGCTACCTTGCTTCTCGATTTTTGTGTTGCTGTAGCTTTCTCCTTTATCTTGGAATTCAAGCCCTCCTTTAGCTGTAAACTCTCTCTTCTATCAAGTTTTCCTCTCTTTTTTTCCTCATGCTCTCACTCAAGTGTGAAGCAAAGAATGAGCCTCCCTTTTCTCCTTTTGTCTCTTAGAAAAGATTGAATCCTTAAACCTAGGATCCAATTGATGAGATTTAATCTCTGAATCTCAAGTGTGGTTGAAATCAATTCTCCAAAATGACCTCTTTCGTACATTGGCCCCATTATTTAAAAACCTCTTAGTACCTTTTTCAAGTTGTGTACTTTTTTCTATTTTTCTCATAAAGTGATTTTTCACTTCACTTGAATATTAGAAAAGTACCTACCCTTCTAGTCTAAACGTGTATGTAGTATATGGAGATTGTTTTTTGTGGACTCCAATAAGTGTGCCCTACCCACTTCATCCACTGCTTCCAATTTGAAGCATATTAAGTTTGAATGAAGTGGTAGGGTCCCTAGAAATGCAACCCTCACCTTAGATAAAACATATTAGATTTTTAATCTTTTTTTATGTGCCCTCTCCTTGTCTATATGATGGCTGAAATACTTTTCACCAGTGTTGATAATATCGCCGAAATATCGGCGATATTCGTAAATATTGCGATATTTTCGGCGAGCCGAAATATCATTTCGAAAATATCGCGATATTTTCGAAATATCACTGATATTTCGGCAAAATATCGCGCGACGATCTAGTTTATTGCCGGGAGACAGTAGAAAATATCCGCGCGGGTTATAAAATTTGGATTTTGGTTTTTTATGAATCATTTTCATGTCTGATCGCTGGAGAAGGAAGGGGAGAGCTATGTGCTTGCTGCCCAGGAGGGTTTGAGCGTTCCATACCTATTATCGCTACCAACAACGAAGATTTCATTGATCTAAGCTTCAAGAACAGTGAGACAATTTCATTTCTTCCATTAACAGGTATGTTCAAATAAACCCCTATTTTAATGAATTTTTTGTTAGTTTTAGGATTGTTCTTGCTTGCCTATTTGCCTACAATCATTTTGCTTGATTTTTTTTTTGTTGTTCTTCCCATTTGAAAAGATTTTCATGCCCATGAGCAAATGCAAGGGTTTTAAGTTTAAGTTTTCAAGTTTTCTCCATATTTGGAGAACAAACTCCATTTTTTTTGAGTTCATAGCTGCAGAGGCTATTTATTAATTTTATTATATATTAGGGGTTCATCTCTATAAAATTTCTTCACCTTAGAAATTAGTTTCTTATTGTGCAATGTGAACAGTGAGGTAGGTTTACCATTTGCCTATTTCTAAAAGTAAATTCTATGTATGAATTTATGAAATTTCAAATGAATTTATGAATTTTCAATCTTCAATTCACATTGCAAAATTGCAAATAATGTAGCAAAAAATCTGTTTTGTAAAATGATGTGGTTATTACTTATTAAGTTAGTAATTCCAAGATTTTTGGGCACAAGAAATCTTGGCACAAATATGCCAAAAGCCTTGGACCCATTTTGGGAGTATAGGAACCCTGATGGTGGGACAAATCGTGCATATCTTACATGCATATTGTGTGGGACCAGGATGATAGGTGGGGTTACACGACTGAAATATCATCTTGCTAGACTCAGTGGACATGATGTTGGGATTTGTACAGTTTCTAGTCCAGAGCTTATACAAAAAGCTCTTGAGGTAATTGATGAAAAAGACAAGAAAGAAGGAAGAGGCAGAAAGAAACAAAGCTGAACATTCAGGTAGATCTTTTGGGATATCTTCTCCTGATTTTGATGTTGAGGGTAGTGGGAGGGGCTCCATAGCTGGCACATCATCACCTGGTACTGCTAGTGCGAGGTCATCATTTTTTGTTCCACGAACAGGACCTGGAGCACAACCTCGCATAAAATTGCTTGTTAAAAAAAAAGGAGAAGCAAGAAGCAGATAGAGTCATGGAGAGGTGTATTTTCTGGAGCGACTTACCTTTCAGCATCACCACAACCAATCCATTTTGGCAGCCAATGTGTGATGTTATTGCTGCTGTGGGCCTAGGGTACAAAAGTGCCACATATGAGGAGTTGCGGGGGCCAATTCTTCAAGCAAAAAAGCAGGACATCAACTCTAGATTGGCGGAGTTGAAAAAGACGTGGGAAGTTACTGGATGCACAATGATGTCTGATGGTTGGACAGATAGGAAGGGTAGGACCCTTCTAAATTTCTTGGTACATTGTCCTAAAGGTACCATGTTTATTAAATCGTTGGATGCATCAGAACATATCAAAGATGCAACAACGATATGTGAGTTGTTATATGGGTTCATTCGGGAGATTGGTGTGCAGAATGTGGTGCAAGTCATAATAGACAATGCAGCTAATTATGTGTCTGCCGGCAAGATGCTTATGGAGAGGCATCCCACATTGTTCTGGACTCCGTGTGCAGCGCCTTGTCTCGATTTGTTGCTTGAGGATATGGGGAAACTCTCCTTCATCAAGGAGGCAGTTGATATGGCTAGGAGCATCCTCAAGTTTATTTATAACCATGCTTTTGTTCTCAGCCTCATGAGGAGGTTCACTAGAAACAAGGAGTTGCGGCGTCTTGCGATCACACATTTTGCCACAAACTTTATTACTCTTCAGTCTTTGCTTCGATGTCAGTTCGAGTTGAAGCAAATGTTTGTGTCTGATGATTGGCGTAATTGTAGATACAACAGGAGACAGGACGGGAAAGCCATTGCAAAAATGGTGTACTCTGAGACGTTTTGGCGTGGAGTAGAAGAAGCATGCACATTTAGTGAACCTATAGTAAAGGTTCTCAGATTGGTGGATGGGGAGAAGCCTGCAATGGCTTATTTGTATAAAGGCATGGATAGGGCCAAGGAGGCCATTCGTTCTTATTATGTAGACAAGGGTTCTGTTGGCCTTGATAGGCAGATGATGTTATGGGATGTGATTGATAGTCGGTGAACAGCGATGCTTCATTGACCCATTCATGTAGCAGCACTCTTCCTCAACCCCGCATTTTCATACAAATGCGGCTTTGATTTTGATGGCAAGGTGATGGAAGGGCTCCATTCCTGTATTCAGAGGATGGTACCTGATCTTGAGCTTCGTAGCAAAATCAATCGCGAGATACATTCTTATCGGGATTGTGTTGGCCTATTTGGCTTTGATAATGCTATTAGGGAAATGACCCTCTTCATGCCACGTAAGTGACAAGTCATCACTCATTAGAAATTAGAATTTTCAATTTAGAATTTCCTTATAATTCTATTTTTTTAAATTCAATTATGTAACTTTTATTTGAAAGTTTAATTATGTTTTAAGTTCTTGAATTTTTTATTTCATTATTTTGTTGTAGATATTTGGTGGCGAAGCTATGGTGCAAGGGCACCAAATTTGTAGAAATTGGCCATATGAATCTTGAGTCAAACATGTAGCTCTTCGGGGTGTGAGCGCAATTGGAGTGTATTTGAGAAAATACACACAAAAAAGCGCAATAGGTATAACTTTGAGCTCTAGTCTTCAGTTGAACAATTACACTTATTGTAATTTTTAATTTTTAATTTTTAATTTATGACCTTCAAGTGTCAAGAGTCAAGAGTCAAGACTCATTATTTTTTTTGACACTCCTATAGGTTGGAGTTCGCACGCCTCAACGATTTGGTGTATGTGCATTACAACATCCGGCTTCGAGTGAGGCAAATAGAATCACCAATGGATCCAGATGCCATTTCCTTAGACAATATTGATGTATTGTCTCAGTGGAGGGTTGTGTCTAAGGAGTCCATCTTGGAGGAGTCACTTTCATGGTTAGAGCCAGTGGCAGATGATCCATTAGAATAGGGGCAACAAGAGGAGGAGGACTCGGAGGAGCAGCAACACTTAGAGGAGGAGGAGGAGGATGAGGACACTGCGGGAGCATCAACATCAACACCATCTGCTATAGATATAGGAGAGCATAGCCCCATACCTAGCACTCATTATTTGACATTAGGTGCAGAGGCAGGGTCAAGGCCTTCTACTACTAGGGGCAGGCCTGGCAAACAACCCATCATGTTTTCCCGTAAAAAGGGGAGAGGGCAGTGATTTCAGATAGATAGCTGCTAGTTTTATTTGTTATGCTACATATAACTCATGATGATGATATACTTTTATATATGTGATGTTATTTTGTATTGGTTCTCCACATTTGAGTCTTTGAATGGACAATTATCAGGGATTAGTAGGATTTGGTATCGCCTTTGATGTATCATTTCTATTTGACATCATATATATTAGTGCTTTCTTCATATTTATGTGCCAATGTGTTTATTTCATGTTGTTATTGCTTTATATGTTTAAAAATTTGAAAAAAGTCAATATATTATGCATTTTTTATGCTTGCCGATATTTGCCGATATTTTGTCGATATTTTCGCCGATATTGCCGATAAGATATTTTCTGGACCCTCGCCAATATTTTCTCAATACAGATATTTTCAACACTGCTTTTCACAATATGCATGATGTAAGCTCTAGGAGGGGCTTCCCTTCTTTGACTTAGTAAATTGGTCAAACAAATATGAAGAAATGCCCATGTGCGTTTGAACGCTGAATGCATGGTAACAGTGGCTCTAACTTGATGATGTATAATGGCGTGAAGTTGCACTATCAATGTACTATATGCTGGAGGCTGTAACACTAGTTATAGGACTAACCACCAAGGAAAACTCCTTATTGAACTTAGTGGAAAAATCATCCTCTTCAGTTGAAGCCGCAACACCCTTCTTCTTCTTATTAGGACACATAACAACATAGTGCCCCATTTTCTGACAAACAAAGCATCTCACTTTGTTCATGTCCTTCTCCTTCTCCTTTTGTTTACGCTTCTTTTTTGTCCCACTCATGGAACCCTTCTTGGACTTCTTCTTGCCCTTACCGCAAGAGCAATGTTTTCCTCATCTTCTCCACCATGTTGCTTTCCACTCTTGGCATTTTGCCTTATCTCCTCTTGATGGAAATCGTCCCACATTTTTCCCCAATCTGGTAGTTTCTTATGGGCTACTATTTCATCAATGAAAAGCATTCCACTTCTTGGAAAAACCACTCAAGGCTGACCTAACCAGCTGATCATCAAAGATGACTTTTCCCACAACTGCCAACTCATCTTTCACTTGAGTGATCTTGGTGAGGTATGAGGAAAATATGTTGGTTTTGGTCATTTTGGTTTGCCCTATTTTTTCCTGCAACACCATTTTCCTGTTCTTATTAGTGTGCTTTGGTAAAGCTTGGTTAAAAACTCTCACATCTCAAAGGCACAAGTCTTCCCTGAAGCATGGTGAATGAGGTGGTCTTTTGATTCTAGGAGTCTCTTGGCCTTAACATTCCTCTTGTTAAAATCAGCCAATGGTATTGGATCAGTGGGAGGTACTACTACCTTCTCGACAATCTCCCACGGCTCAAACTCCTGAAGCACCAATACAAGCCTCTCATTGCATCGGTTAAAATTTTCATCCCCATTCAGCTTGCCCTCAACCCTCAAACCTGTAGCCATTGACCTCAACAACCCAACACAAAATCTGAGATCTGTTCAAAGGTAAACACTGCTCCCTCTCAACCACAAAACCCTGTTTATAATTGCTGTTATGCTTGCTGTTTGGTCACTTTTTTTAGCAGATCTGTCCACTTAGCTCTAATACCATGTAGAAAATTGGTGTAGGCCCAACCCGGTTTCAAGTTTTGTGAAATCACATCAAGTTTAATGCCTAACCCACATGTTTAATGCTGCTGTCATAAACATGAATATTATCAAACATTGAAACACATGAACCTATTCTACTTTTTCACTTTTGCTGAGAAAAATACAAGCAATCACACAATTTTTACACTAGGGATTTTTGGTCAAATGACCCTGGAAAAACCCCAAAGGGGAACCGAGTGAGAGAGAGATTTTTATTTCTATCAGAGAAATTTTACAGTGGTTAATGACAGCAATTAATTCAGCTTATCTCCCTTGAAATTTGTGCCCAGAATTTCCTGTAGCAGTTCCTTGAATTCCTTGACTAACAGCCTTGATTTCTGTGCCCTCTATGCTCAGTAATTTGTGCCCACTAAATGCTGTCAGTTCCTAGAAATTTGTGCCACTTGATACTGCTCAGAAATTTGTGTCCAATTCCTTGATTTCTGGCTGTTTCTGACAGCTCTAACAGTCTTGATTTTTGGGCTATCAGTTTCCTTCAAACCCGAGCCTGACATCCTCAAAAAATGTGCTGCTCTGTCAGCAATTAATGTTTGACAGCCCCTCGATTTTTGGTCCAGGCTGCTCAGAAAATCATGCCCTGACAGCCTGCTATAAATGTCTGACAGGTCCCTCGAGTTTTCTGCTCAGACAGCAACAATAAATGCGCTGACCTTCTCTTCAAAGCTCGAGCTCAGCCTGCTCATCCTTTGCCTTGGAATTTGTGCCTGCAGCTGCTTTACTTAGCCTCTCTCCTGCTGTAATAGTTCTCTTAGCCTCCTTTTCTTCTCTTCACCAAATCTCATGAAGAAAACATGCAAAATGGTGCCTAATTCCTTCTTGAGTTTCATTTGTTCTCTCATAATGAAGGGAGACCTAATCCTGAGATCCAATGGCTGAGATTAAATCTTAGCCATTGAGATCAAGGGTGGGGATTTAATCTCTCATTGAATTAAAAGTCATTTTATCTGCTAAGTTCCCTTTTCATTAACTAACTCAAAATGTCACTTTGTGACTTTATGTCTCATAAAGTCACTTTAACTTTATTTCTCATAAAGTTAAGTGAAAGGGGCCATGCTAGACACCAAGCCTTAGGAACACTTGTCCTTGGTACACTTTCTAACAGCTATGGCCACAATAAAGAAAATAGTCTTTGCTTCTCCCCAGTGATTTGAACCTATTTCTGGATCACAAAAGAAGCACATTGTGCCCTTTAGAAACATACAATGCCCGTCCAACACTACATGCCCTAGGATCCCCACTAGAAGCTCCATCAAAATATCCCCATGTAAAGGATTGATCAGTATTCAGCTTGTTAATTCTCTTTTCCTTCTACAATCTGATTTTTGGCAGCTCATAATATAATAATTTTATTCTATAAAAGGTATTAATAGATGGCTGTTCTTCATATCTAAAAATAATACAGTTCCTTGAAAACCAAATATGCCAAATCACTACTGTTGGCAAAGCTACATGTTTAGTCACCTCCTTGTCTTTTTTCCAACTGTCCATAGCTCTTTCTACAGAATCCTCTGCCTACCTTTTTTACCTCATAGCAGGGATATAGCATCCTCCTATACCTTTTTAGCAAACTTGCATCCCATGAAAAAATGATAAACACTCTCACTTCCAGCTGTGCAAATCGAATTCAAATATGATTCCCTGCCAAGATCTGATCTGCAAATTGTCTCAAGTTAGTATGTTGTTAGAAAAAAACCAACCTCAAGGGAGTTATAATTTTTGAAGGCATTTTTATCTTCCATAAGTCCTTCCACCACCATTTCCTTTGCTGCTTCTGTATCTGCCCTAAAAGCTACAGCATAATCAAGTTTTGAAATATAAAAACCTGCAACAGAAGTAGCAATCCAAACCATCGCATCATCTTCCTCCTTGAGACTGCTGGATGTAAAGGTGTTCCTATCATCAATCCATCTCTGCTCCATGTTTAGTTCATGAGTCAACTTCCGTCCTGAGTTCCAAAATCTCAAAGAGATACATTACCATGTTCTTAAACATCAGCCAAATATAGAATAACTCTTTGTTTTAGATAGCATCTCAAATCCTTTCATAACATGTAGATATCCTTCCTTCCCACCCATGGATCCAGTCCCAGTATTACCTTCCATTGTCTCCTCCAATCCCTGAACTAACATGTAGATATCCTTCCTTCCCACCCGTGGATTCATTCCCAGTCTTATTCTTCATCTCAGGAAACTCTCCACCTGAGAATAACCCTGAACTAACGCTTTTCAAAAAATTGATCCATTGGAGTGTTAGAAATCTAGGGCAAAGTAATGAGATGATTTCTCTTGAATGATAACTGCTTGTGAATGCTTTTTAGTTCTTTTAGATTAT
This sequence comes from Pinus taeda, assembly GCA_000404065.3. Taxonomy (NCBI): domain Eukaryota; kingdom Viridiplantae; phylum Streptophyta; class Pinopsida; order Pinales; family Pinaceae; genus Pinus; species Pinus taeda. Next base: position 172,545 of record APFE030776028.1, read on the forward strand.
AATAGTGTTCTTTTTCATCAAACAGCTAACAAAGTATAAACAGTAAAGAGGCAAGAGACAAAATATAGGCGGTCAGCCAGGGCCAAAACCTCTCCAACTTGAGAGGAAAACACAAACACATTCTTCTTCTTATAGAAACATCAATTGATGACTACCAAGACCAAGACCAAGACCCTTGACACAACCTCTCCAAGATAAAGTCATAAGATCATTCTTTCTGCTTCTTCTTCTTGCTTAAGTCTACATAAGTCAAACTGCTTTCATGCACTGTACCTTTCGGCTACCCTGAAATCTTGGTTCCTTCCCACAGACCTCCAATCCGTACCTTTGCAATTTCTTACGTAGGAGGTGAGTGAGAGAGTTTGGAGATGCTATCCTCCTTCACTATACTTGGAGACTTCTCTAGGTGATCTCGGCTAGCAAGGGAGCTGATTTTGAAGACCACCTTGATGACTTTCTCAAGGACTGTTATGACACTAGTGCAGAAACCATTTTTCCTGCCACATGTGTGAAGATACTAGCCCAAAAACAGTGTCAAACAACTTCGAGTAGGTTCCTTCCTCCTTCGCTTGATGATGATCTCTCTCTAGTGATTCTTTCACTAGACCACCTTGATGACTTTCTCAAGGACTGTTATGACACTACTGCAGAAACCATTTTTTCTGCCATGTGTGAAGATACTAGCCCTGCCAAACAACTTCGAGTAGGTTCCTTCCTCCTTCGCTTGATGATGATCTCTTTCTCTAGTGATTCTTTCACTTCTTTTTCTGTTTTTTGATGCTTGACCGAATGTTTATCTCAAGTGAGGCTGAGCTACCCTATTTATAGTAGTCTGTCCATAATAAATAGGCCAACTTCTCCTAGTGACAAGGTCGACATGCCTTTTTAGAATTATCTTTAGGCCGACTTCAAGGATAGCTTTTGACATGGTCTTGGAGGGTTATTTACATAATCAAAATTACTTTTTACAATATGTAACATGTCTTCAATACATGACCTTGACTTCCGAGACTTTATGACTTGATGACCATCCGACTCACAATGGGAGCCTTAACTATAAAATAAAATTCTTTGATCATGAAACTCATGATTCAAGCATTACAAAAATAATTTTATTTTCTTTTTTACATCAATTACATAAAATCATGATTACATGTCATTATGAAGATCGAACCTAGTTACATTTTTCAGTACTCACTCTTAACTAGGGAGGTATCCATAATCCATACAAGGTACTTGGGCATTCTCAATCTGATGAATTCTCATAAGAAGAGTCGGATTGGTTACCCACCTGTGTAGCATTATATCATCCAACATTGTAACATAGCAAGGCCTTGACTAACTGCTCTCTCCACAAGATTAGAGCTCAATGCTGGCGAGACCAATGATGTATAGACACCCTCATCATTGTCTCTCTCGGAACATACCTCACCCAGGTTCTCTCAGAACATACCTCACCCGGGTTCTCTCAGAGTATGTTCCACCAGGACTATTCTTATCTTGGATTCCCAATCCTCAAAGAATATCAGTCCTCTATGACTACTTTTATCTTGGATGCCCTAACTCATTTTTAAAGAGTATCGGATGCCAGATGTTTGTCCAATACTCCATTCTGTCTTCCCAAGTGAAGACAAGAATGATGTGTCTATCTCTCCTTCTCAACTTTGGGAGGACATAGCCATTCCACTGAAGGAATGTATCCATTCCTATAAACAGGAATGTACCCAAGCTCCCTCTTAACTAGGGATTTGACTTCAGCAACTCTTCAGGGGGAGATCATGGGACAACCAACTGCTTGTAGAACTCCTTTTGATGTCATGAATTTCTTCTTTGTGACAGAGTCTACATCTCTTGGGACTTCTAAGTAGGGCACAAACCATCCATCACTTTCATCCATGAGTCATGTCATCATTTCCTTCATTGGAAAGTGATCCATTAGATCATATCTGGCCTTCCTTCATGCCATGTTGCCTTCTCCTTATCATGTTTCCTTAAGGACCTTTCATCCTTCCACATGATTGTTAGTTGTAGAAGACTTCCATAGTTCTTCCCTTAGTAGCCGTGCATAAGCCCATCTAGGTATCATTAAAAAATAAGAAATGAACATTAAATTAAGATTACCTTTGTGATGGTCTTTCATCATGACATCTTTCTGTTTGCATCAGCATCCGATACATATTGACACATTTCCAAAAGATATATACTATCAAGGGTTTCTTTCTTTTTCAGACTTCATCAGGGTCTTCATATCTTTCATGGAGATATCATAATAAAATCTTTCAGTCCTTGGATGTTGATCGCCTCTTCCATAGTTGCATATTTCATGATCTCTTCCTTTCTTTCTTCACACATTTCTTTTCCAGGAACTTCTAATTAGAGTTCCTCCAATTTTCGTCAACCACCTAATATTTCATATGAGGACATATTATGTTGATTTCATCTAGTCGAAGTGTGACCCATGCCTTCCTGCATCCTTTTCAGAGGAGATCCTTTCTTTTGGTCATGCTCTCGAGATAGAGCATTTACCCATGTTACCTACAACCATATGATATGACTCTACATTATCAAATATAAGCATACATACCTCATTTTCCTTTACGTCATCTAGACTTCCTTCAACATCTTCCTTGATTGAAAGATCTTCAATTCCTTGATTTGCTTTACTTCTTTTGACATCATACCATCCTTCGATGAATTCCTACAAATTGGAATTCTTGATGAAACACTTGCTTCCTTTTGATTGGTAAACCTTTCGATGAGGATTCTAACAGAGGATCTTGAGTATCCTCATCCAACAAATGTTTCCTTTTAACTGATGTATGATGAGCTTTGTGCTAGATGAATTTTTCTTTTCCCATAAGTACCACTTATGCTTCTAATGAGGTTACCAAGAGCTATATCCTTCCATAGGTGACTGCCATAGACTTCTATTTCAACGATTTTTCATGCTTCTCTATGATGATGTCATGAGCTCTTTCTTTTAATGCTTCTATGATGCCATGATGCATCCTATGATAGTCATATCTTACAACGAAAAACTTGAAACATAAACTTGAAAATAACTATGTGAGGAAGACTATCTCAATCATAGTAGAGATCTTTTACTTCCTTTTTTTTGGACTTCTTCTTTTCAGCGTCCTCCACTTCGTCGGTGATATGGGCTTCTTCTCTTCCCCTTTTGTTATTGTCCTTCTTGAGCTTAGGACAATCTCTTTTATAATGCCCATATTCTTGACATCCATAGCATTGAGCCTTAGCCATGTTCTTCTTCCTTTTCTGAGCACCAAATTTCCCAAAATTTCCTTTTTTTTTTGTCATTGTAGCATATGCTTGATTTTACTCATTTGATCCTACATTAGTTTTTGTCTTCAGCTTGGTTTCTTCAATCTTGCATAGTGACCATAGATCCTTGAATGGAGTAGCTTCTTTCTTCCCATAAATGATTGAAGTAAAGTTGCCCGATTCCTCTGGTAGTGCATTTAGTACTACGGTGTTCATCTCTTTGTCAGACATTATTTCTCCTAGGTCTTGAAGTTGATCCCTTATTTTAGTTATCCTAATAAATTATGAGGCTATCCCTTCTTCCTTTGATATCCTTAACTTGTAGAGTTCTTGCCTTAATGAGATAACTTCTCTTGCATTGCTTACAGAAGACAACTCTACCAGTTTGTCATATATTTATTTTGAAGTTTTGAGTTTTGATACATATGGAATGAGGGGATCCTTGATGGATTCTATGAGAATCCTTTGTGCCTTACTTCCCCTTCATAAACCTTGCAAGTGCTTGAGCATCTTCTTTTGGAGGTTTAGTGATTGAGCCTTTAACATGTTCCATGACCTCATTTTCAATGAGATTCAGATCTGTCCTCTTCTTCCATGCAAAAAAGTTTGAAGCCCCAACCAATTTGTTGCTTTCCTTGCAAAAAGACATTTTGACAATCAGATGTAGACATAAATATACGTACTTGTGAAGATGCTTCTTCCACTTGCTGCCTCTTTGATGATGATATAGATAATAGAAAACTTCTTCTTGATGAAGGTAGTTCTCTTCAAGAGTGATCCTTGGCTCCAAAGAGGGGGAGAACACCTTAGATCTTGTGATGATGTCCTTATTGATGATGATGACTTCTTGATACTTCTTGGATGATCTTCTTCAAGGGTAAGGACATTGTTTTAATGAGAGGGAGATTGCCTTAGAACTTTTGAAGATGATGACAAGGTCCTTGATCTTGATTTTCTTGGATGAATAGACTTCAAGGTGCTTCAAATTCAAGTCCTTCCTTTCTTGAGTAGAGATAGGGTCTTTGAGGTCCTTTTCTTTGATGATGACTTGAGGATCCCAAGACTTCTTCTTTGATCTAGGGTTTTGTAGATCTTGACTCTGAGATGCTTTTAGAATTAGATGATCTTTTAGATCTGATTTGATGTCCTTCGAGATTTGATCCTTGAGTGCTTATTTGTCCCTTGATGAGATACCTTTTCCTTGATTTGTCACTTTAGCTCTAACGCCACATTAAGAAATCTAGGGCAAAGTAATGAGGTGATTTCTTTTGAATGATAACTGCGTGTGAATGCTTTTTACTTCTTTTAGATTAGGATCTTTTTTTTTACTTAGATTATTATAGTGTTCTTCTTCATCAAACAACTACCAAAGCATAAACAATAAAGAGACAAGAGACACAGAATATAGGCAATCAACCAGGGCCAAAACCCCTCTCCAACTTGAGAGGAAAACCCAAATGAATTCTTCTTCTTATAAAAACTTCAATTGACGAGTACTAAGGCCAAGACTAAGACCCCTTGACACAACCTCTCCAAGACCAAGTCACAAGATCCTTCTTTTTGCTTCTTCTTCTTGCTTAAGTCAACACAAGCCAAACTTCTTTCGTGCATTGCACTTCTAGGCGACCCTGAAATCTCGGTTCCTCTCCACATACCTATGATCCGTACCTCTTCAGTTTCGCACGTGGGAGGTGATTGAGAGAGTTTGGAGATGCTTTCCTCCCTCACTATACTTGGAGACTTCTTTAGGTGATCTCGGCTAGTAAGGGAGTTGATTTTGAAGACCTTCTTGATGACTTTCTCAAGGATTGTTATGACGCTACTGCAGAAACCCTAGTTTCTGCCACACGTGTGAAGAGACTAGCCCAAAAACAATGCCAAACAAATTTGAGTAGGTTCCTTCCTCCTTTGCTTGATGATGATCTCTTTCTCTAGTGATTCTCACACTTCTTTTTCTGTTCTTGATGTTTGATCGAATGCTCGTCACAAGTGAGGCCGAGTTGCCCTATTTATAGTAGTTTGTCCATAAAAAATAGATCGACTTCTCCTAGTGACAAGGCCGACATGCCTTTCTGGAATTATCTTTAGTCTGACTTCAAGGGTAGCTTGTTTACATAATCAAAATTAATTTTTACAATATGTAACATGTCTTCAATACATGACCTTGACTTCCTAGACTTTATGACTTGATGACCATCCCTAAAGGCTCACAATAAGAGCCTTAACTATAAAATAAAATTCCTTGATCATGAAACCCTTGATTCAAGCATTACAAAAATAATTTTATTTTCTTCTTTACATCAATTACATAAAATCATGATTACACGTCATTGTGAAGACCGAACCTAGTTACATTTTGAACATGGAGTAAGATTACCTTGGATTCATTATCTGGGCTTCCATCATCATTAAACTTGTGTATTTTTCTTACACCAACTTCTTTCAATACCATTTGGAAGATAACAACTTTTTCCAAGAAACTAGAGCCATACCTTTTTGTTTACTTCTTCCTTGCAAGAATTTGAAGCAAGGTGTGCTAACTTTGTCAATTATGTATTTAGGGATGTAAGCCATCGAAAACCAATAGATTGGAATGGCCTCCAAACCAGCTTTCACCAAAGTTACATGCTTCCTTTTAACAAAATCCATCTTTTGCACCATACATTTATCCTCTTCTCCATTTTTTCAATGAGACACATATGGTCCCATTTTACATAAGCTTTTGGTTTCAATGCAAAACTCTATTAACATAACCCTGAATCAAAAGCGTGGAATGAACTAGAAAGGAAGGATCACCCTAATTGTGCTTTCATTCCATGGATGAGTTTATTGAGAAGAATAACATACTTCTAATAATTCACCACCATTCTTGTAGCTTCACAAAATAAAGTGCTTTTTGAAAATCTTTAGCATTCCTCATAGTTCCATCTTGAAGAAAATCACATCACCCACAAAAAGTAAATGAGTTACTAAAGATTTTCGGAGTTCTTATTGAATTTAGGTGTCATATATATCTACTCAATCCTTTTGTTAACAACTGGAAAAGTCGCGAGGGAAGAAGGAATCTGAACCTAAGCCTTCTTGTCAACTTGAAAAATGTAGTATAGGAACCATTTATTAAAATAGCAAAAAAAACATTTTTTAGGCAAGATTCAATCTAGTTTATGATTGCAATAGGAAACTCTACATGAATCAGAATTATTCTGAGATATAGGTTGCTTATCCTATCATAAGCTTTGAATGATCTAGTTTAACTATGAAAGTAGGTGTTCTCTTCACTTTGATGGTATGAAGGACCTTTTGTGCAATCCAGAGTGTCATTAATATTCTTTCCACTCGGAAACCAAAGCTTCTTTTTGATTCTAAAAAAATTGGCTTAATCCTCGGTGCTATTACCTTGTTAATGTTGAAAAGTGTAACTAGGTTCGGTCTTTATAATGTGTATTGTAACCATGATTTTATGTATTTGATGAAAAGAGAAAAATAAAATTTATTATTATTATTTTGAAGCATGGGTTTCATGCTTAAGGTCATTTTATTTATAGGTCAAACACCCATTGAGTGCTTCTAGGGCTTTGTCATAAAGTCTAGGCATCTTGTATTATGAAAAAGAAATTTATTTGAGTCATAAAACGACCCTCCAAGACATGTCAACCTAACCACAACAAGTCGGCCTACATGAAAAAATAAGTCTGTCTCATGGAGGCAATTTGTACCCCTGGTAAGCCTATACATAAGAGGCATTTGACCTCATTTGAAGAGCGCATCCAAGACATAAAAAGAAGCAAGAGAAGTTTGATCCTAAAAAGAAGAAGTCGTGAGGCAAGCAAAGTTTAAGAAGGAAGCTAGAGTCGAAGTTTTTGTGTGTGTCTCTCTCGTGCAACAAAATTTTGAAGTTGCTGGGGTCGAAATTGTTGGGATCGAAGCTGCTGGGGTTAAAGTTGTTGGGATTGAAGTTGCTATTAGAAAATCAGAAAGGTAGTAAGGATTTTCTTGATCTTGATATTACTAGTGATGTTTCTTATAATTACGATTCTTTATATCTTCTTTCTTTAGTTCATCATGCAATTACCAAAAGCAACAACACATAAAACAATGGACCCCAGATGTAGGCACATGCCAGGGGAAAATCCAGTTAGGGTAATTCTTCCTTTCAATAATTCTTCCTTTCACACCCCTCTCTAGCTGCTCGCACTTTTGGCTTGGGATAACTCGCATTATTGGCTGGAATGCCCACTGTTGGCCTAGGATAACTCACATTGCCTCCTAGCTGGCTCTTGGTGAGCCGTCCTTCCTCCCACTGCTTATGGAAAAATCTGCTTTGCCTCCTGGATGATCTTTTTGGCCTTAGGCACTTGAAACAACCTCTCTCCGGTAACACTCACTGGTTGTACGAATCTCTCTGCAGAAATATTCGACCTCCTCTCTCCTACCAAATTGGCACTGGAGAGACATTGGAAAACTCTTTGGAATACCCCTGCTACTGCCCCCTCTTGCTGATGCTCCTCCACTAGCTCGAATTCTTCCCTCATTGAATCACTGTTTACTGAGAAATTCACATTGCCTGGATAAATCGCTCTCCCTCTTTTATCGATCTCCATCCCATCGACTTGCTCTTATAATCTCTCGCAGGAGCTTCAATGACCATGATTAGATCGCTATCAACGACTAAGATCATCTTAGACGTCACTTTTGGAAGTCTCTAGAGCATAAGTTGATTTCATTAATTAATTAGCTTTAATTAACCAGTGTTCCTAAGTTAGACTTAGGAAATTTTAAATTACTAGCTAATTAAAATTTAATTGGTTTCACAAGCTTATCTCGTGAAACCTTTTTTGGGTTTTGGAGATCTCTTGTTTCTTAGTCTCCTAGACACAAATTGAGACTAGAACCCCTGTCCGATGCTATGAAAACTAACACTCCCTCTTAGTGAGGAAGGTATTTTCTCCACTATACCCTTTTGCATCTGGAAAAACCTGCACTGCTAATGTCTGACTAACTTCCTCCACTTCTCCAAGTTGACTAATCTGCCTGTCACTGGAAATCCATGTGAAGAAAGCACTATCCATCATGCTTTTGCAAATTCTAATTTACTTAGATTGTTGATGCTATTGCTTTGTTGCTAACTCTGCACTACTGTTGCAACTACTTCATAATGAGTCTAATCTCCCCAGATTCTAAAGCACTATCTTCCATGGGGCCGCTCCCTTTGAAGCTGGACTCCCTCTTGAGTCTTGATCTCTCTATGGGAAATCTCTCTGCTCCCTTTTGACAAATCACATTGTCTTCTTGCACTGGAAACTGGACTGTGTAGCTTTGAACTGGGAAACCTTTGGCTAGAACCGCACCTGCATACTACAACTGGACAATTCACACTGCCTATGTCATTGCAACGAGCTTTGCAAATGTCTCACGTGTACTGACTGCAACTTGCTCTGCAACTGTCATCTAATTACATCCTGCTGACATTGTATCACTGCAACTAGCTTTGCAACTATCTCACTTGTATTGACTGCAAGTAGCTTTGTTGACACTAAATCTTGCTACTATGATACTGTGTGCCCCTGTAGTAAAGGTGATGGTCTTGCTGAAACAACTGGAAAGGTGATGGTCTTGCTGAAACAACTGCAATTGATCTAACTAATCTCCTTGCTGCATCTGCACTGGACCCTCCCCAACTTGACATGCACAGGTATCAAGCTCCTCCACTTGGAGGTACTGCTGCTATTAGTGCAAACTCCTCCAATCTGGCAGTCAACTCATTAGTCTCGATCGAAGCTGCTCTCTGCTCCTGCGTCTTGTCCTTCTTCCTCAGAGGACACTGGGTGATATAGCGACCATACTCACCACACTCAAAGCACTTGATCTTTGATAGATCTTTCTTCTTTCTCCATCCTCCCATTGAGCCTTGTCCCTAACTGGGACCTTCTTCGCCTTTCCCTTGGTTGCAAGGGCTATGTTTTCCTCATTCTCTTCCTCCTATTTCTATCCCTGGCTGTTGCTGCTGGCAATATCATTCGCAAGGCTGAGTCTCAACTCCTTTTGTGTGAAGTCACTTCATAGACGAGCCCATACTGGTAGCGTATCTTGCCCATAAATAACTTTTGGATGAAATTATTCTAGTCCTTGGTGAAACCGTTGAGAGATGTCCGTACTAGATCACTCTTTGATGGTTTTTCTCCAACAACTGCAAGTTCATCTCTGACATTTTGAATCCTGGCGAGGTAGAGTGTAATGCCTTCTCCCTTCTGCGTCTTGGTGGTCCTCAACTTCTTGAGAATCATCTTCCGATTCTTTGATGGATTCTCATACAACTTTATTATGGCATTTCACATTTCCTTTGTTGTGTTCAAAACAACAATATGATCCTGAACCCCGTATTGGATCATCCTCTTAGCGCTTTCCATCTCTTTCATGTACGTTGTTAGTGGTTGTGGATATGTTGGCACAACAATAACGTTTTTCGCATACTCCTTCAACCCATACTCATCCAACAAGAATGAGGTTCTAGCCTTCCATATGCCCAAGTTAAAGGCTCTGTCAATCCCTGAGCCGTGTTGTGGCCATCTCTTTGAAACTCAAATAAGTTGGAGGTCAATAAATTGAAACTCCCTTTCTCTTTTTGACAACTGAATCTGACCTCTTTTGCTACTCACACTCCTATCAGAATGTGCAGATTTGATCTTGCATTGGCAAATCTCTTCCTGCACTGACTGTAGAGATCCTGCATTAGCCTCCAGAATCCTTCCCAGAATTTGCATTGCTTGTAATCTCACTAGCTAGCGTGCATTGTTGACCCTGAAACTTGCATTGGCTGGACTAGCTAGTCTATACGACATTTTTTGCTGGAAGTAGAATTTCCTTTCATGCACTGTAAATCTGGAAACCCTTTGAGAATTCTAGAAATTTCCTCACTGTGTGCTCTTCTCTTCCTACCTTGCGCAAATCTGCAACTGCAATACTTGTTGCAATCTTTGCACCCAGATTTGATAGATTTACTCTACAAAATCGCCGATTTGCTTACTGGAACCTTCTCTCCAGCGAATCCACTGCCCATTGTAGTAGATCTGAGGCAATTCATACTTTTCCACCAATTTGGATTTGGAAAGCGAATTTTGCCTCTGCTATACGCACTGCCTGGATGGCTTGCGTAGATCTGGAGAGAGTGCTTTAGATCTCTCTCTGAAATTGCACGATCTTTTCTCCTTTCACCTTTGAGCTTCAAATTTGATCAACACCATTCTGATTCCATGTGAAAATTCCTTGATTGCAATAATCTGGAAACTATTCTTTTAACTAACGTAGTTTATTTGTCTTTGGTTAATCAGTTAACAACAAATACCAAATAGCTCGCAACTGCAATCGACACAATAATTTTGGACTAATGTCCTCGAAAAAACCTCGAAGGGAAAACCAGTGCAACAAATGAAGGTTTGTTTTATTATGCAACAACTAGAAAATTATTACAACTAGATGCCCAATTGGCTATCCTCCGGAAATATATTGGCAAAATATTTGGGAGAGATCTCCCTCTACAAATCTATTCGGCCCCTCTGGCCCTGCTCAAACTCGTCTCTTGCTGCTTGCATTGCTGGATGGAATGCACACTATTTTCCTAGGATAACTCACATTGCCTGCTAGTTGGCTCCTGGTGAGCTATCTTGCCTCCCACTGCCTTTGGAAAAATTCGCTTTGCCTCCTGGATGATCTTTCCGGCCTTCAACAATTGAAACAACCTCTCTTTGGCAACTTGCATTGGGGTTTTTGGTTGCTCGCACTGGCTGTATGACCCTCTTTGCAAAAATATTTAAACTCCTCTCTCCTGCCAAATTGGCACTGAAGAGACGCTGGAAAACTCTAGAATTCTTCCCCCATTGAATCACTGTGCATTGGGAAATTGGCACTGCTAGGATAAATCACTCCCCCTCTTGTATCTATCTCCATCCCATTGACTTGCTCTTATAATCTTTCTTTGGAGCTTCAATGACCATAATTAGATCCCCATCAAGGACCTAGAAGTTGGACTCAGTACTTACTTGACAAATAGAAAGAGTAATTCCGGGCTAATTCTCTCACTGAGAGACGCAAACCATGACCTCTTCTCAGGTCTTCATTTTCGCCTTATACTCTCCAAGGTATTTTGAGAATTACAAAAATGTCCTCAGATAGGCGGCCCAATAGGCTTCTATATTAAATCAAGCAAAATGTACATACCATGTGAATAACAACATTCAAGAGCTCCCTCTAAATGATGCTCTCTGTTTTTTTTTAAACAGTTATTTATAGACTAGAGAAGTCTCTTCGGATCTAAAATCCGGATTTCAAACCTAAACTAAGCATCTAGAATGATTGAGGGTCTTGCCGGGAATCGTACCTACACAGTGTCTACTCGATCTTTCTTTTACGAAAGTAAATATTCTTATGTACAATTTTATTCACTGTGACTGTAGTCACAGACGCACGGATCCATTCCACATTTGTTGCAAGTCTTATCAGCATCTTTCGCCTTTTGTCTTTCTAAAGCCTCTAGAATATATTCGATATCCACTTCCTCTAGAATGGGGTCTGACTAAGCATCTTCGTACCATGGCGGTGCTGGATCAACCTCTTTAGTTTTGGATGATTGTCTGTCATAGATGCACAGATCCATTCCACATTTGTTGCAAGTCTTATCAGCATCTTTCGCCTTTTGTCTTTCTAGAGCCTCTAGAATATATTCGATATCCACTTCCTCTAGAATGGGGTCCGACTGAGCATCTTCGTACCATGGCGGTGCTGGATCAACCTCTTTAGTTTTGGATGATTGTCTGATTTCGATCTTTTTTGATTGTCGTATCTTTCTTTTTTGCATAGAGCATCCGCATGTGCTAGGCTATCTACTTTGAAACTTTGAATCCAACTTTTATCAACATTCAGATGTTTGACATGATTGACAAGTAATTCTATTTCAGCAAGATCAGAGAAATCGATTTCTTTATCAATTGAGTGTTTTATCCATTGCATGCATTGCAGATTTATGTCTTTTCCTCTAAGCCATTGATTATCAAACATGACATGGCTACAACTTCCTGAGGTTAACATCAAGCAGATCAAACATAATGTATCATCATTCCAATTTCTTGAACAAATTATCAAAGTGATTAAGGATTTGACATTGATAATTAATCTGATTGTTCTATCTTTTCCAATTATTCTTTCTGCTTCTTGGATAATTGCCTTTTTGTGAGATAATGCTTTTTCTGGAAAGGTTCGAAACCATTTTGAAACATCTTGAATTAATTGTTTATTGTAAACCAGTCTGAAGGCTCTTACTAATGTTCCTGCTTTTTCCCATAATTGATCAAATGGGTTAAATGATAAATCATCTGTTAAACCAATGGTTTTCCACGGTGTAGATGTCATCCTTAAATATTTCAGAGATCTTTTAATGTTTTGAGATTTTCGTATCTCTCTCTTTTTTGTGTATCTTCCATCCTTTATTATCTAGTTGGCATGAGGTTCCAGAATATTAAACATGGGAAAGTTGTCTTCTACTACATAGTCTTCTTCCCAACTTTGATGGAAAACTTGATTTAATTCTTCCCAAATATTTGGGATTCTTGATGATCTAAAGCCATTTTGCTATTTCTTCTTGGATAGGAATATTTTCTTGATCTAAAAATTTGGCTGAATTATATATCCCCATTCCAAAATCTACACATTCGACTAACTGATAATAGTTGATGATTTTTAGAACTTGTATATCATTTGTGGTGTCCATGTGATAGACCACAAACTTGAAAGTGATATGAATAAGATTTTTACCTTCATCCCTTCATAGGGGTAAATTTTGCAGAGTTCGTTCCTGATTCCTAGTTGAGTACTGATGTTCTTTGTTTTATAACCTCTGATTTTGTTAATCCATTCATTTCTTCTCATTCTAATTCCTACAAGCTTTCTTATTTCATGTGTAAGCTGTGGTATTTGTTGTTCTAAAAGTTGAAGCCTTTGTGCTAATGTTGTTTGGCTATCTTCTATTCTCGTCATCTCAAAAAGAGACTTTGATTGAGTATGAAATCTGAGTCTGAACATCTTGTTCATTTCTCTTGTTAACACATCTGCTAACCAATTTGAATTTTCTGGTATCCATTGAACTTCATATTCATACTGTTGGAACCATATTTGCTAGGATAGCAATCTACCTCTAGCCATTTGCCGTCCAATTTTTGCATTTAAGAAAAATTGAAAATTCTTGCAATCTGTTCTGATTAAAAATTTGACAAGTGCAAGATATAATTCAAAATTTTGAATTCCATTGAATATAGCTAAGGTTTCTTTTTCTGTTGTGAAATAATTCTTCTGACTAGGAGAAAACTCACCTGATTTATATGCACAAATTTGTTCTTCTTGATTTTCTCCTTTTTCAAGCAACACTGCAGCCCAGTATTCATTTGATGCATCTGTCTGAAGAATTAGTTGTCCTGTTTCTGGAGGTTTGAGTTTTGGCAGGCTCTGTGCTTCCTTTTTTATCTGCTGTATTGATTTGGTTGCTAAATTGCTCCATCCTCCATTCAAGTATTTTCTAATAGCTTTTGTTTTTTTAGATAATTTAGGAATATATTTATGTACATAATTCAGAATTCTCAAAAATCTTTGGATTTGTTTTTTGTCTTGTAATTCATCTTGGAAACTAGTTATCTTCTGTACAATGTGGGGCTGCATTTGAATTTGTCCATTGATGACGATTATTCCTAGAAACTCAATAGTTTCTTTGAACAATTCTATTTTTCGATTTGATAAAACAATCCCATGTGCTTCCACTTCTTTTATGAATATATACAGATGGAGAATATGTTCTTCAATATTTTCACTATGAATTAAAATGTCATCAATATATACAATTATCTATGTTGCACGGGTACCCGCACCCAGGGGTGGGGTTCTCGAACCCGTCTCGGGTTCCCGCACCCAAGTACCGGATTCAGGTACGGGTTCTTCCCAGACGAACCCAGAAGAACCGGGTTCTTCAAAAAAAAAATTGGGTTCTTTTCCTTTTATGGGTTCTTGGGTTCTTTGGGTTGGGTTCTTCATAAAAAAAACTATATTAAAAATTTAATTTTCAAATAATTTTTTTATTGAAATTTAAAAAATAACTTATAACAAAGGTAAAAAACTTAAAAAACCTTAAATCTTTAAGACTTTAACTCTTTATGAACGCACACAAGCAAATATCTGATACGTGATTACTGATTTCATTTAACTTTTAAGTTTTTTTCCATTTAGTTGAGGCTTGAGCCGTTCCCGTTTACCATTTCCGCCGGCAGTGGGCAGCTTCAGCAGTAGTGGGCAGCTTCAGCGGCAGTGGATAGAGCAGCTTCAATGGCAGTGGTATTTACAAGTTTTCGTTTCCAATTTTATTATTCCATGAAAAAGTTTCACAAGACCCGCGTGTGAAAAATATAGGTGCATTATATTACACATTTGAACAGTGAACACCCACAGGGGCTCAACTACATTAAGTAGAATTGCCGGAATGAATGTCACAATTTCTTGCTGTTTCGGACTGTCTGCAACATGAGCCACAACTGTTAGTCCACTTTTATGCACTCAATTTGCCTCCTACAGCTGCGGCATAGTCCCTACTCCTTGTTGTTGTCAAACGTTGAGTTGTAGGGCTTGATTCATGCCACTGTTTACACAAAACAGCTCACTGTTCACTAAGGAACAGACCTCGACCTCCCTATGCAGACTCCTGTACCCAACCGAAGCCCTAAACAGAGATGACAATGCCACAAACTTACCTCTACTCAGCCCAGACTTGTTAAATTTTTAATTTTTTATACTATATACTATAATATGAGAAGTATACGTTTCAGTTCTTTTAACCTGAAATAGTTGCAATTAGATTAATAAAGCGCAGAAAATCTTCATCATTTTTTGCATTAATGAATGGCACTGAATATAGCTCTGTGCTATTCTTTACAATATAAACCGTTCAGTGAGAATGTATTTCAAATTTTCAACTCAATCATCTACACAACATTCAAGCCAGTTCATTATCTACCCTCTAACAGTGGTGTTGCTTGCCCTTTCAATGTAATTTCACCATGGAACAACAAAATCCAATTAAATGGTTCAGAATTTGTTCAGGAAAAACACTAAACAGTTCATAGTATATATATTTTAATTTTTGAAAAATTGAATCATTACATTTGTCATTAACATATAAATTCTGTGGTTTTTTTTTAGGCTTGTGGCTACATTAAAGTATAAATTTCCTAGTTCATGTTTGAAGATGCTTTAAGGCAAATTTTGAATGTAGTATGACAATGGACATATATCATGATTCATGTTAATATGCAAACAATGAACAGTTTTTTCAATTTTTGGTGATAAATTTTGAAATTTCAATGTCAATGTTGAATGTTCAATGATGTGCATGTT